>VZRW01001045.1:3116287-3248787 GCA_013398125.1 Aegotheles bennettii | reverse complement strand
GAGCAGTTTGGGGAATGATGTAGGAAACTAATTTTTCTGGGACATATGGGAGAAGCCTCAGCTGATGATCTCCCCCATCACTGTCTTCTCTGTGCTAGGCTGCTTTCTCCAGCAAACACAGGTGTTACCTGCACCAGCTTCAGGAAAACTGTAAGACAAGCAGGGTGGGAAGGGAACAAGGCATGCTGGATACTGTCATACCTAATGCCACAGTGTCCCCAGCAGCTGGGAGAAGTAATTACAGGAGAAATCCTACTCAGGCTCTACAGGGGTTGGGAAGGCAGGGGCAGGTACCTACATGTGCCCAGGCTGAGTCCCCAGGATTGCTGCAGAAGTGAATACAGGAGAGGAGAGTGAGGGGAGGCAAGGCTCAGCCCTGCCCTGACCTGTGGGCAGCACACTGGGGGGTGGTTTGCATGTGAAATGCTTCCCTGACACCATCACTGAAGAGAGCTTCATGTTTCTGATACGAGCTCCCCGAAAGGCAAGGGCCCTGGCTGAAGTCTCAGGCTGTCAAAACTCCCACAGCTAGGGAATGCTAAACTGGCAAAAACCACCTTCACTCTTCAGAAACTTCTCCTTTGTACCATGTAGGAGGATCTGCAGACCTGATTTATTTAGCTGAAAACAGGCCAGCATGAACAACATTTATAAGTTTTGCTTCCCAGTCCTGCTGGCATGACTAAGGGAAATGGGCCAGGTGATGTATCACCAGCCTTGCCAGATCTGCCAACACAGTCAGGCCTGAAAAGAGCAGGTTTGCCATGGTTTGTGCATTGGACCCTCTGCTTCCATGATTGTTGAGTGTAGGTGGAAAAAAGTTCCTGCATTTCTGGATGAGGTAGATCACTGCCCAAAGCAGTAAAGCAGTAGGTTACTGCTTCTAAAAAATAACCAGCTACCAGAACTGGTAAGTCTACCCTGCCACCCCCACAGCTACAAGCCATGAGGGATGTCTTCAAAGCTCATGAGATTGACACCAAATATGTAACATAAAAAATGAATAAAAGTCAGCTGGTTTGAGATCTGTACTTCTCTAACCTCATGTTTAATGTGGCCAGGTGACAATTCTGCTATTAACTCTCTGAAGTTGAGTGGGATGGTTTTGACCTGCTCAGAGAGTATGGGATAGGATGAGAACACTGTGGCCAAAGGTGGGTCTGACTGGCTGGACCTCCTCTTCATCAGCACTGGGGCTGCAGGTCCCAGGAGAACCAATGTCCTTGCAAGGATGCATCATGCCTTCAGATGTTTCTAATTGATTATTCACAAAGAAATTATGTGAGTTGTCAACAAAAGGTGAAGCCATCTCCTGCTGCTTATATGGCTTCCAGGGCTATTTAAGTGTCCATGGGGTACTTACAAGGAGTCCTCCCACTACTCTCTCTTGTTAAGGCTGAGCTGGCAAATTGCTCAAGGATCAAGAAGTTGTAAAGTTGAGATAAGAACAATTTTGCGTTTCTCTTCCACTTGTGGAGGCAAGCCAAAGACTGAAAAACAACTCGACTAGGACAACATCATCTTAGTGACAGGTACAATTAACACAGAAATCACTAGCAAAGAGGTTTCAGTGAGAAGAGACGAGCTCCTTCTCAGGCTGTAGTGCAGAGCAGAGAGCAGGTAGCCAGGAACCAGGTGCTGCCTGACCTCTGCAACAGCACAGCCATCAGGAACCCTCTGGAGCAGGAAAGAGGGTTGCTCTCTCTGGGTATGGGAATGACAAATGATCTGTATACCAAATGCTGATCACACTGGACAGAAGCATTTCTTCTCTTAGCACATAGACATGTGAGGTGAGCGTCCCTGAGACACAATGCCTCTGAAAGGAAATAGAACCCAGGCCCCCATAGAATGGGAAAGAAATTCTGAATTTAGCCAATGGCAAATTGCTGTATAATACTGCTTATTCTGGTCCCCTTTGTTATTGTTCACTAAATTCTTCTGTGAGATTCATTATCAGCTTTGAAATATGTGGAGATCTGCTCAGCGTGGCAAGCAGATAGGAATAAGACAAAAAGAAAGAAAATTCACCAATTCACCCTATGTAAGTAGTCAACTCCCCCTTACCCAGCCTGAGTAATCTGAGATGTGCACCACCACAGTCCTCGGAAGAGAAACCTTACAAATCTCCTTTCTCACAAAACAAAGGCTGCTCACTGAAGTGTTCAGGTACTCGGTTACATTCAACACAAGCTAATTCACTTATCTTCAACAAGTGGGCTATTGATTTTTTGCCTGATTTCTAAGCTGCCCGGGGCTTTCTGAACTACAACAATAGCATCCTGCATTTAAAAAAAAAAAAAGAGGAGAAATTCAGTGGAAAATATCCCTTGGCTCAACAGTAAATAGGATGGCTTCCTGTTTGCTCAGTTCTGTCACTATATTCAGCGTAGCCATGGCTTAGGAAACTCACAATCCTGTTTCACTTGTTTCTGCTATATAACTTGGTACCATAAACTGCATTCTGCTTGTTTCTAGGCTGAAAATATTGCAGATAATTTTTTTCCATCAAGAGAAACTGTCCAGTTGCTAGGAGTCATTTGCTAATTGTGCTACCTGCATCCTTTCAGAGTCACAGAGTCACAGTCTTGTGGCTTTTGCAGTTACCACACACGGTCAAGAATGAAATGGCACGTGACTCACGGAATTCTGGTAAAAATATTAAAATTTAAAAATAGAATTAAACCCGTAAATTGTATCTCCTGCTGTGACACAAGCATATCAACTGCACCAAATCTGATAATTCAGCCTTGTAGAAGTCTAGATAAGAAAGCTGTATCATTGCTTTTGCCCCTCTTGGTGCACAGAAAGGCTGAAATTCATATTCACAATTTCAGGATTTAGATACAAACGAGCCGTAGGAAAACCCACCGTTTTTGAATGTGCCAAATGAGCTTTGTTCATTTGCAAGATGAAATATGCTTGTGTGAGGTTTTTTTTACCTTTTGCATCTGAGATATAAGATACATTTAGCCTATGTTTCAGGAAGCTGTTTTCAGTGCAGGTCATGTACTGTTATTACAAAGCCTGTCATAGAAAAAGAACTTAATTTACAGAATAAAGCCTTAATAAAGATGTCTGCATTGTATAGCTGAAAACAGATTTATAGACAAAACTGTGTGAGCCAATATACTGTAATTAAAGTAATTTTCCTTTAAGTAAAAATAATCTTAATAGTAGATTGTAGTTTTGAGGGATGGCTTCCTACACAGATGAAACAGAGTCCTAACTTTACATACCAAAGAGGAAATCACAACCTTGGTCCTAAAGCACAGTGGACTAACAGGTAACTAAACAGAAATGTCAGGAATTTTCCAAGCCAGACTTTTCCTCATGCTTTCTCCCTGAGGGAATACCTTATTTTCTTCAATTTTTCCCCCTTTTGTCTGCTACCTAAAGAACAACATTACTGGAAATCTATATACAAATGGGTGCCCACTTACGTATCTATTAGAAAGATTTCCCACCCACCCTTCCCCCCCATCCCTGCTTTTTATTTCTAGCTATATGCTCCCAGTCTCCTCCCAGTCTCCCAATCTGGAATCTCATGGTCGTTTGGCTTCACCTCATGCTTCTAAATTGCAACTAGGAAAAAACCCATTTGCCATCCTGTCATGTCTTAGCAGAGAGGGATGGTGCTGTATTTTGTTTGACAAAGACGACACAGTGACAGCTTTAGAAAGCCTGACATGCAGAAGCTTTGACCTGCAAGAGCTCTGCCAGTATCAGACAGAGATCTTTCCATGTGGGCTGTTCCCAGTGCTGTCCCCCAATGTATTTAGAGGCTTCTGCAGTATGAAGGAGGATTCAAAGAGGACAGGCTTTTCACTTGCACATGGGATGCGTTTCTTCCTACCCATCATCTACCCTTGACAGTTAGCTCAGCTCTGCTTCCAACTCTTTCCATTGCCTCTTAAAATGCACATTTTCCCAATAAGAAACACAAACTTCAAGTGTATATACCCAGCTGGTTCACAGCAGAAGATGACACCCAGTCACCCACCAGTAATGCTACGGCAAAGCCAGCCTGGAGCTGAAGCAATGCATGATCCCCCACGTGCTCGGTCGATACCTGACGGCGGGGGGAGGAATCTGCCATCTGTAATACAGTTCTAGTAAAGCCATCTCCTCTGTTCTCTTTGTCAAATTGACACACACAGATATTTCAATCTATACTTCATGGTTAAAATTGATCCTAGTAAGAGGATACGTGGCTTGATCAAACTTGTGTAGGGCTGAATCAAACAGGACTGATGACAAAAAATCACCTGCTTTGAAAAAGGAGGAAGTTTTTCTTGTGATAACAGGGAGCTGAAGTCTTGGTGAGGGACAGACAGGACACAAAAACCTCTAACACAACCAGTTTGGCATAAATAAGCCCAATATCAAAACCAGGAAATACATAAAAATAAAAATTATATATCTCTATGTATAATTCTGTGGCTTTGAAAATGGTGACTTTTTACCCTGTGTTTAAAAGCTATGTATTTTCAATTCCTGCCCTACCATGCCAGCTGTTAGTTCACAGCTCTGTGCCTTGTGAACGGATGTGAGTGTGTGTGTGTGCACTTTGGGTCTTTTAAGACCTAACAAGTTCCACTCGTTTAAAGTCCTAAAATAAATAGAACCATAAGAACAATAGAGCTTTAGGAGTGGTGATCCAAATTAATTGTGAATCAACAGCATTTATCAGAGATAAAAAAGTTAAAATTCAATATATAAATGTGACTACAGAAGCATTGTATTTTGATTAAAATTAATACAGAAAAATGACAGTTTTTATTTGTCCCTCTGTAGTCATAATGTAAATGCTAA
Organism: Aegotheles bennettii; assembly: GCA_013398125.1. NCBI lineage: Eukaryota > Metazoa > Chordata > Aves > Caprimulgiformes > Aegothelidae > Aegotheles > Aegotheles bennettii. Next base: position 3,243,972 of record VZRW01001045.1, on the reverse strand, counting down.
CTGGATCATCATTTTCATATTATAAAGAATCTGACCAGACAACTAGCATGTTATTAGCTTTGCAAACAGTCCTAAATTTAGTGAATATTTCAGAGTTAAGATTCATATGCACTTGCTAGCAAAGACTTAACTCCCCAAAACCCTTTTTGGGTATCAGGTCACACTTTCACAACATTGTACATCTAAGCATTAAAGGAAAAGTTTAAGAATATATTGTATAACTTAAGGTGTATTCTGAAAACAAGTTGGATAATTGCCATAAGGGAAAACCAGTGTTGCCAATACAGTTTCAATATTCTTTCTGCCATAAATTTGCTTGCTTCAGCTTCTTCTCCCACTAAACGGTACTTGGCTGGTGTTTGACAGTCATTTTGTATTTTCATGCCAAAGAAAATAATTAATTTAAATAATTAAAAAAAAACCCCAAAAACAAAATGCTGGTGCAAAAAAAGTAATTTCACGTTGGTTCTGGACCTAGAATAAGAGTTGCTGGTTTGGCCTAAGATCTGGAAAGCAGCATACTATTGCAGCGCTACAGCAAGTATGTAGGAAATTCAGGCTTATCCAGGGAAATATTAAGAAGACAGGAGAATATAATAAGGCTTCTGTAACAATCAATAGGACCAAATGAAAAACAAACTGAGGAGTAAAAATATATATGAACATTCAGGTAACATATAAGTTTAATAACAGATTTTGTACTAATAATAAAAATAACTACCGTGATCTACAGGTATTCTGAATCCCCTCCTTGGAAGGTACTTTGAAGGTACTCAACTACTGCTGAAAATCTGACATGAAGACAGCACTGTTTCAAAATATGCAGGGCTGATAGCCCAGTAGTGACCAGTTCCCACTTCACTTTAGTGGGATTGCAGTTTTGCCTCTGTTTTTTCTGTAGCCTTACAATTATTACCCCATTTCAGTCAGAAAACAGATGAGCACATTAAATATTTGGTATAAACATAAATGTTATGAAGCAATTTATTACTTGTCCTTCCATAAGGATTTCTAGGTAAGTACCTTTCAAGACCCAGTCCTAGAAGTTTCAGTCTGTTAATCACCAGCAGGAGTTCTAATGATAGTTATCAAAATGTGAATTATAGGCATATGTCTAACCAGTATAGATTTTGGCAAAATATAAAAAAATGTAAGAAGCTCTTCAATCCATTATTGCCCACAAATGCAGGAAAAGACAATACAATGTCAACATTTGCCAACCATATACCACAGAAACTTCCTGTAATATAGAGAGAAAAACTAGAGTAATCTGAGTTTCTCATCTCTATAACCCATTGAAAAACAGTTTTATTAACAGTATTTATAGTGTGCCCAAAAAAAGATTTAAAAATGGGTAGGAAACGATGACCCTTGAAAGGCTAAAAAATGTCACACAAAGACAGTTTAGGTAATCATTTAAGGGTATAGAGTAAAAGTCACTGAGGAACCTTAGCACACTTAATATATCATTCAAAAAACCCTGTCAAAACCATCTCATGAAAGAATACTTATGCATGAATCAGGTTTCAGCATTAGGCAGGTAAATTGTATGTGCAATTTAGCTGAACCAATGATAATTCAAATTTTGGAAATCTAGAACAAGGAGTCCCTGTTCTCCCTCCTTGCCATTCCCCCTGGGGCAAATGCAAGCCCAAGCTAAGAAGGTGCTGTTAGAAAAACATGCAACTTAGAGGCATGCATCTCATTTTCAAAAGTGACTCAGGAAGTGTAAATACCACTGAAATTTAGTAAGATTTGGGAACTTAGGTTTTAAATTAGGAATTAGACTCTTAGCAGAATTAGGCTTTAGGCATCACTGACGGTATTTTCAAAGAAGTTTAGGAACTTGAAAAGAAAGGTGTGGACCTACTGGTATTTTCAAAAGCATGCGTGCAGTGCAGTGGCTTCCCTTCCTGGGCTGCTTGAATTTTATTGTGAAAAGCATGACATGCTTATCTGTAGCTCCAAGTGTCTAAACCATTTATTTCATAACATAGTATCTAATAATTTTAGTATATCTGCTCTATTTTCCAAAGAACACATAAGGAAGTCAAAGACTAGCTGATGACTACTTTCCAAGTTTCTCATTGTAGTTGAAGGAACTATCAAATAGACCCTCGCAACCCTTCCACCTATGCCAACATGTTATTTCTGCAAATTTTAGAAACGGGTTATCAAGTTAATAACAAGTTTTACCAAACAGCACCAACTTTCACGGTACAAAGCAAAACTACAATTCTAAATTTCCCAGTGTCTGAGAGACAGCCTTCTAATAGGCTCTCTCTATGTCTTAACTGGTGTTTGGCTGACACTGCAAATTTATACAGCAAAGTGAAACATGGAATGTTTTTTTCTAACAAAACAACTGAATGACATAGCAAAGCACAGCATGGCACTTTAAACACAGCAGTGTACCCAAGAGCTGACATCTGCATAGTCCAGTACTCCTAGTATTATCTCACCTGTTTCTATTCTTCCATAAAGAAAATCAGTTAACGAAACCATGATTATATAGCTACCTCACTATTCCAGTTTGTCATTTTCATCAGTTTTTTCATCCTGTTCTTATTGGTGTATTAATGCATCCCCTTCTTTTACACTAAACTATTACGGACTATTGCATCATGAGCTCTGTGTAATTAATCGAGGATTTCTAGTTACTGCTCTGCTCTTCCCTCGTTACACAGATGTCAAGGAAGGGCTATACTACAACCTTTGGACTGGTTGATTCCTGGCTGCAATGTACAGGGGACTGGTAGTACAAGAGGCTGAGATTTGTTTTTTGATTCACGCAAGGCATACGTGTAGCCAGGATGCAATGTAACTCATTCTACCAACTGCAAACTTCTTCCAGATACCCTGTTCCATGTGGATGCTTCATCACTAAAGTAAATTTCCAGGGTACCTGTTTCCCAGCACTGATCATCACAGCTGCAAACTACAGAAAGACTTTTCCATAACCTGTGGCCTGTTGGCAGTTTTATACCTCATTTCTGACCAGGTGCTAGACACTATCAACATTCATTAGTGTAGACCAATGCTAAATAAATTGAAAGGGTACCTTCTCATTTAACCCATAACTCGTTGTTTTGCAAGAAATACATCCAATATAGAACTGTGTTGCAGGTTCCTAAGACAAGGGCTACACACTAGGAGAGATTTATGAAAGCACTGCAGTGTTTGACTTACGTAGTTGTACTAGTCTTTTGCATAAAAAAGTTACTCTGACTGAACTAATACTGCCTTGATACCCCCTTTTCTCTTCAGAAAAAATCAATATTAAAGACAAGCTATGTAGTATACCAACAGGTGACATTTCCCAGTGAGGTGAATATTGTTTATAGTTCTCTCAAGTCTGAGTGATTGCTTACAGGTCTACTTCAAGATGACTAGCTCATGAATCATTTTTTGAGCCTATATTCCAGAAAAATCAAGATGATGAGTCTTACTGAGAAACAAAAGATGATCAAGGTCACAAGTGGACACTTGAGGGTCAGACTGAATGGCATTATGACTGCATATTTTTCTGTATCATTAAGTTGGACTTGGCCTTCACTGAAAGCTAAAGCAGCAGAATTTAAACCCTGTTCTTATGTTCCAACTTACAACACCTCTACTTTCCCTGCATCAGACCTCACAACAGCTGGATCTGTTGCATATGAACGGGACACAGGTAAAGCAGACAAACGTCCGTCAGTGAGTAGGTTAATGCTGCTAAACTGATTCAACTTTCGTGTGACTTGTTTTTTAACCCACACTTCAGGAGGTGTCTACGTGGTATCTAATATGTATGAGTCTCTATACACTATACAGCATTTATAGTGCATTTTAAAAAGCTACTCCTTTTATAAGTTAAAACCTACAGTACATTTTTAACCAGTTCTTGAGTATTCTAAAAGGAAATGTTTTCTGTTTCCAAGCCAGAACTGGTCATTTCTTCTACAGAATATGATGTTTGAAAATCAGTTCTTCCTATTATAGATTTCTCCCTCAGCTTGTAGAAAATCCATGATTCCCTAAACATTGGTCTTTGAAAGCACATTGACTAAAATCTTCATGCCTAATTCATGAAGTGTAGTCTGGAGATTAGTGGAGCTGGACATAGACCAGGAATACTTTATCATATTCTAATAAGCAGAGGCTGAAAATTGCATTTCTAAAGCTGCAGTATTAAAGGGCACACTGCAAAACATGACCCAAACATAACTCAGTAGTTCTACACTGTCTGTAAAGGCTTTGATATGATAAAGTATGCTGACGAGGGGAATAAACACAACTAGAAATTTCTGTATTTAAGAAGAGGGGGGAAAACAGCAAACACTCTATGTATACATCAAAGCATATATTGTATATTATAAACTCATATAATGTGATCCCAATGGAACAACCCTTGTACTGTTATCGATTATTTGAACACACCAAGGAACATCATTGCAATAACATAAAATTAGGCTTATGTAGCAAATGTGACAGTAAAAAAGGCTTGTAAAAATAGTCTGTAACACTAATGTAAACATTGCCACAAAACTCTTAACGACATCTTGCTATACAATACACCAGAAAAATGTGAAAATTCAAATTACCAGAGGAGAAACATTAATATTTTTGACTTATAGTGTTTGTGTTATTTAAAATGTAAACTGTTCACCACTTCTTTTTTGTTTAGTTGGGCTTTTTTTTTTTTACTACATAACTAGATTAAAAAGGAATGATATACACCAAGGTTTCTAATTCACCCCAGCAGGATCTGTGGGTAGTAGAAGGCCTTGGAAAAGGATCTTTTCATATAATAGATTTTTCTTATCTCATAGAATAGTGAAGATAGACATCTGTCCCATCTCCTCTCTCTATGGGAGCATATTATAGTGCCAGGATCTATTCTGGGAGGAAGACACTGAACAGCCCTGGGTCAGGGAAGTACCACAAATTGTACTGGAAAGAAAGACAAAACCATAGAGGACTGCACTATTTCTATACATCTTTTTCACCTCTGCAAGTAGAGAGATACCAGAGCATTGCCAGGAAAAGGGCCTTAGCAAGAGGCAGGTGAGAAGACAGGGCTGCTGCAGAGGATTTCAGCAAGTGACTCACCAGATTTTCCCAGGAATGAAGATCAACCTTTCTTAAAAACAAATGTCTCTCTAGAGTCTAAGGAATTGCTACCAGGCTTTTATTTTCCACTTCAGCGGTAGTCATAGTACAGATAAAACTTGAACAGGCAGGGATGTTGTATTAAGAAAAAATGAAGAGAAATAACAAAGAACTATTTGGTCAGAGCTGCAAGAGTTGGAATGAGTGAAGACCATCAGTCACAGTGACCAACAGACCCTGGCAGTATAAACAAGGTAGAAATGATAGACAAAAAAATCACAATTAGGTACACTGAGTGTCAGTGTTCCTGTGTGGTCACAATCAAGGAAATCAATAAATAACACTGAAAAATCTCCACTACTTGCTTTTGGTTTATATTTTCCTTTCATTTTTTTAATTTGGCTTCCCCAGCTGATTCCACCAAGAGTATCTCTAAGAAAAAGCAGTTCCAATGACTGGCTATGGTGCAGTAGGAACTAAGTGCAAGAGAACTAGGGAGCCCTACTGGTTACTATTGAAATTAAAGTGGAGGGAGTAAAAACAACAGGTTTACAAGTAAGTGAAGAGACTGGACAGTGTTCTTCACGTCCAGTCAGTTTACAGAAAGGCTGTTGTATAAGCTAACAACTTGTACTAGTCCAAAGCTCCTTGCCACAAGAGTCCTTAGAATCTTACAGAGAATTAATCTACTTGCTAGAAAGTTAGAAGTGGCATGTCTCACGACAAAGGACAATAGAAATTCACAGTAAAAACAACAACTGTTGCTACTTCCATAAAACCATTTCTCACTTGGCTTACTGCAGGCAGCATACCATCTCTTTCTGAGTACTTTCCAAACACATATATTCAAAGGAATTCAAGCATCTCTGCAGTTTGCCAAGAATGTGTACAACTGCATTAGGTAGTTTATTGAAAAACGACACTTTTAATAATTCTTCAATATAACCTCTGGGTATTTTCATATACACCTACACACAAATCACACTGATGATTTAGTCAGAATAACAATTTGCCAACAAACACAAGCTTTCTTACTGTATCTTCTAAATTTACTGTTTTCATTCATATAGAGATATAGAGCACAAACTAGGTCTCCTTATTATGAGCATCCATATCAAAGAACCCCTCTCCAAGTGTACAAAGGTGTAAGTGTTGAAAATGGACGGCTGTAGAATGGACCCTTGATTGAGTATGCTGCTTTAGAACTTCTCCAGGTATATTTTTATTCACAGTGTGCATGCACCACCCACCTATAAAAACTGATCATATTTTTTGGAAATAGTAATTTCTAGACAGGAATTGTACCTTATTTAAGATCATTCACTCAAATGCACATGTAAGACAGAAACTTAATGATTTGAGTGGCTCCTGACAGCAGTGAGTTCCTATATTTTAGAATATTTTACACTTGTATGAGAAAGGCTTTGGCAGAAGTTTTGTAACCCAGCATAGACCAAGAAGAGCACTGTCTTTTGCATAAATATAAAATCCTCAGTCTTAAACTGTATAAGCACAAGATATCATCCATGATAAATGCCCTTCTCTATCTGTGACATTTTCCTCATGCTCTTTTCCATACATAATAGGTACAAATCACACAATATATGAAAAGGAAAAATAGCATTTTGCCTGATCAGTGTCTGTTTACAGTAATCAGAGAGAAAAAATGAATGACTCTTATAATGACATTTTATAGCTTGTTTCCAATCAATAAGACAGTTATTTTGAAAGATTCACATAAGTTTAGAATCAATTATGAATGGAAAGGAAAATAAAAAAAGGTGACTGTAACTGGCTTCAGATTTGTTCATTTCAGAGTTGTATTCTTTCTGTCTTACCAGACTCTTGTAAGTGATGTAGCAGAGTTCAGTTCTGCAATAAATGCTTCTACAGAATTATTCACCATCTTCAGCTGAGTCTGGTAACACAAAGTTGAGCATATTTGTTTCTAAAACACATCTACTGCATTTTCTGTGAATATTAGCTGTTAAGGATATTATTTTTAAACTGTTTTATATACTATACTACCATGAAATACAGCTCTTGCTATGAGGAACACCTTTCTTCTTTTATTTTATGCTCCTGAAAAAAATATATCATTTAAACATTTAGCACACACAGATAAAAAAGTGGAAAGTATTGAAAGGGATAATCACTGAAACTCAGAAAAACAACCACAATAAAGAAATCTTAATTTCAAAAGCACGTCTTCATTCTGTGAGCAAGCTGTGGTAGTGGAAGAGGGGGACAAGGAGCTCACACTGCAGAGAGTGTAAATGAAATGATAGAGATGTCATTAAAAGTTTTCGAAACGGCAAAACCTCCTTGGGGCAGCTGGGGGGGAGAGAGACAAAGGGAGACAGGGAGCCACTTTATGTGGTTGTTCTCAGCTCCTGTGTTCTGCCTCTAAAGTCAGATCTTGTTCCTTTTTAGAACAAGGGAGGAAAAGTGGGTATGAAGTGCATACAAATCAAATCATAATGAAATGAGGCTCCTCTTTAGGTTGACACAATTCTTTTGTAATAAATACCCCACACAAGATTCCTACCAACTGTGGTTACCATTTGGCCCCATAGTTCATGTTTTCTTATAATTAAAGCAGAGTTAATCATAACATTGCTTGTACCCTTTCTGGCACACCAAATATTTCTCAGTTTTAAACACTCCTTTGGATGTTTTATAATTTCACGCAGAAAAAGGTTCTGCATTTCACAGTCCTGAGAGTCATCTTTCTTCAGCCTCTAGTGCCCCCAGAATGGTAGAAATTAGATCTCTCCCAGAGTATGTCCAAACAGGTGGGGGGTGAGCAGGGGAGAGAAAGAAAATAATCTTTATTTTAATAATTCATGTAAAAATCACAATTCTGAATAAAATATTTGACCTGAAAAATCGAAGTTTCAGGTTCCACAGGAGCCAAACTGAGAAGCCACCTTATAAAATCACCTTAACTTTCTTGACTCTGCTTTTACTAACAATACTAGAAAGAAGAATAGCAATTGGAATTATGGTGCCTGAAAGAAAAAACGAAAATCTCACATTTTTGTGAATAAATTTTTCTCACAAACCAACACGTCCAACTGACATAGACCCAACAGCACTTACGTAGCTCCACCAGTAAAGCACCACTAAAAACATTCTGAAGTACAATTATCTTTCCTGTGATTAACCACTGTGAAGACAAGATGGTTCCTGGTCTAGCACTCCATTTTACGTTTTTACAGTATCCCTGCCATTCTGGAGCAACTCTTAATGAAACACAGAGACAGATTTCAATCAAGGTAAGTGGTATCAAAATTCTCTCATTATCTAACAATTCTTACATTTCATATTCAAATGAGGAGTTAAAATGAATCCAAATGGAGTCTTTTATCAGGTAACAATAGCAAAATTTTGATACAAATTTATAATTACTTTGCATCTCCCCAAAAATAATGTAGTATTTTATAGGTGGAAAAAATAGCTAACACCCTAGGCAAGTTCTGCTTTAACAAAATGCATGCTGAAGTCTTAGAGATTATCACTAACAAAAAAAAATGAAAATCAAAGGATCAAACGACAACACCTTCATCTCTTAATACACTTAGTAATAAAACCAAACAAATATAAATCTGAGTGTAAAATCTCCTTATTCTTTTGAACTCTTTCTATTTGAATACCATGCCTGAGCCCTATACCTGTACAAGACACTACCCACATTCACAGGTGGGAGAACCTTTATTTGCAATGTGAAATACCCCTAACTGCATGGCTATAGAAGCTGCTGTTTAATTAAAATATCAAATATCACAGTACTCATAATGCAGCCTTAAGACTTTACAAAATCAGTGTCATAAAACTTTGTCTTTTCACAGACATTTTAACACATTGTTTATGCTCAGACTATTTCCTCTGCACAATTCTTTGCAACCCCAGAGATAGATTGTGATAGAAAATTTCTGGCAGTTTAGTCTCCTGATACATGTCTCTTCACTAAATTCTCTCTGTATGCCTCTTAAAGGAACATATAACCTATAATTCTAGTCTGAGTGGAAACATTTCTGTATTTTACTATGAGGATTTATATCACATTACCAACACAAACATGCAACATTTATTTCCTTTCCTGATTTCTTTCCTTTAGCTGCTTTAGCATTAACTACTAAAATGCTAGAATAAAAACCATGCCATAGAGCAACATGGATGAAGTAAAACTTATACTATCATGTGCGAATGCATCCCTGACAGAATTTCCAGTGTGAACTGAGACCTCAAAGGACTTTCAACAATGTCAAAAGAGCACTTGTGTGGAGAAGACACACAGCACCTCCCCGTTTGGTGATGAGACACTAACCAGCTTTAGTTCTGATAAGATGCTTTACCTGAGGTATTCAATTACAGCCCTACCAGACTGTGCTGAAGGAATATTTAAAGTCTGCTTTGCCCTTGACTCTTGATTCTGCATGTCAAAAACACTTAACTCAAACCCTTTTGGATTACCAATACTGCATTAAGTTCATTGACTCCTGTACCAGATTATCCAGGACCAGATGAACTGATATCACACACAGAGATATTGATGCCGTTTTAATATGAGACAAAACCAGCACAGCTTTATAAACATTTTAATTTTGGGGCGGGAGGACAGGTGGAGGGAGAGAGAATAAGCAGCTCGCTCACACAGCCTGCAGTCAAGTATTTTATGGAACCCTCCCTTTAAATTATTGTGAAAATTCAGAAATTGAGTGAAATAGATAGATCCTCAAGAATGCTCTTACTTGACAATTTCTGGTTTATGAAACCACAGAACTGTCCACACTAATCTACAGCTCCCCTTGCTGGGTCAGCCGCTGAATTGCATTCAAGCAGTGACAAACAAATAAAGTATTTGAAACATTCAGACTTTCAAAATGCGCATCGTGCACATGTGCTGTTGTGCACAATGAGCCTTTGTCCTGCACACACTGCTTAGAGATGGAGCTTCACCAGTGTAAGACAAATTTCAGACCACACTTCAGTGCTGAAACGGAAGAGATGACTTAGAAAATAAAAACATACACCAATTTCCCTTTGCCTTCTAGGTTTCTACAGACGTCCTTGATTATCACTTTTCTTCCTTATCCCTCCCACTCTGAAAGATGTAAATGAACAGCCTGTTATTCAGAACTGTGATGAATGAGACTCAAAATCCAGGAACAGTTTTACTCAGAAGCGTAACCAGTCTTTGCTTGCTTACTAGAAATGAGTGTGCCACAGCACATTTTGTTCAGGCCACCTACGAATTTAGCATTTTGTGCTCTTTCACAGAACTAGGTACTGCTACTGTTTGACAACTCTATGGGCTTTCTCACTTTAGTAAAGTGTAGGTATCTCAGTAATCTGGGGTTTTTTGCAAAGTACACTATATCTGTCATCAGTTATTCAGCTATACCCGTAAACATACTGCAAAGGTTTTTCTTTCTAGAAACATCTTGATAGTTTTCGTAACAAGGAGTAAAATACACTCTGTATCTCAATCAACTGATCTCTAATGCAACACCAATTGCTTAGACAAACAATTCAGCATAATTGCTCACTCCATACACAAGGCACTCAGGTAGCAGCATCCAATGATGTTTGGATGCAATCTACAGAAATACTTTCTTTTCCCTTGACCTTTCTGGTTGCAATTTGCATTTTCAGGTAATTCAGATGGTCTGTTACATTTTTGTCTGGACGAGTTTATCTTCTTTAGTTATCTTGACATCATGGTGATGATAGAACGGATAATAATATGGTTGGAGTGTAAATGATACTGCAGTTGTTTTGACACAAACATGAGACTAGCTGTCGTATTGGTTTGGATATGAACACAGACACAGGTGTACAATACACACTGCTGCAGAAGTTTTGCAGAAAAAAATAATCCTATACAGGGATAATAATAATAGAGGCAATCTTATCTTCTAATGGCAATTTTCATCTGAAAATTTGGAAGCACGATACATTTTTCTAGTTAAAACCAGTGCATACAGACAAGCTGTAATTATGATTATTTGGATAAGAAATATTCCTATATTTCTTTCTCCTCAATAACTTTGCATTCCTGTCATTAAAATAATTGTTACAACTGACTTAAAAAAAAAAGGCAAAAAGAAAGCAAGCATATGTAAGTCAACAAACATCCAAATAAAAAATATAGATCTATTTTTCATATGCCTCTGTCACCCCTTTGACCGTGCATTGACCATTTGTGACCATTTTGCTCAGACTAAGCCAATCAATACATTGCTCATCCAGAATGTAAAACTGAGTTTCTTTACTCTTACAAAATTGGTAATTCAGAATAACATGAGAAGATTATATTGCTATAAACTCACAGTATGGATATCAACAAAGCAGTGAGACCAAATCACACTGGAACAATAATTACTAACTGGAGAATTATTACTGCTTCTAGAAAATGAAATATTTTAAAAATGTTTTGATAGTCAAAGGTAAATTTGACATATTTGTCAATTTTCAATGGAGTCTGGAGTGATGAGATATAGGGGTCAGTCACTTTAAGGTCATTGTGAGACCACATATTTTACTTTCAAATTAAGAACAAGAAAAATGATAACCAAAACTTCACACACACACACACCAAAAAGTGACTAGTTGGTATAGGGATTTGTGAAGTTAGTCTGTCACCCACTGAAACAAATCCCACTTACCAGACATAATTTTTCTGACAAATAACCTTGATAGGTAAAGGTAAGCACATAGACAATTTACTGCTATTACGAACTTCTTCAAACTGTGTGCCAACACTCATCCTCTTCAAAATAAACCAGGGAGCACTAGGTCTCATGTTACAAAGTATCTACAATTACAGAACACTTTCCAAAATGCTAACAATAAATCTAAACCAAAAATCAATACTATTAATTTGTGAGATGGATGCTAAAAAAATCAAAGCTGCCACCGTTCAAAAGTGTTAAAACATAAACACAATGGAAATCATAAATGTGCTTTAAAATTCAATTTAAAAATACCAGTTACAAGTTTTTCTAATCTAAATTTAAGACCCATGTTGCTTATTTATTCCTATGAAAAAGGATGCAGCATATGAATCGTGAATTATAGTAACAGACATTTTCCCAGCCACAAAAATTGTTGGCTTAATGCCCGAAGAATACAATAGCCACATGTTCGCAATCTTTAATTATCCAATTAATGTAGTGCCGTTTTAGCAATTAGTTCAGATGACCATATGTAACTTTTTACAAATAGCTCTTTCTTAGTACGACCAGAATGCCAAACGTACCGAGATGTGTTTATATTAAATGCCCAACTTGAACATTAGAAGGACTTCTATAATTACCTATGTTTAACACACTGTGACTTCTGCTATTAAGACTTTCTAAAACTGATTTAGTTTCTTAAGTGAGGTTGATTTTTGCAGACTTGTTCTTTTGAACCTGCAATCCAGACTCCATATTTTGTTATTTCCTGTAATGATAAAGGAACACAGTCATGATGAGGTCACAGCAGAGCTGTCAGAAACCAGTTTGGTTCAGTTTGGGTGGCTTCTTCAGACAAAAACTGAAAACCAGCCTGATATAATGTGTGTGTAGGCACTGCAAAACCTTCATCCCCACATTTCTTATTATGTTCTACAGTATAAGTACCTGCACTACCCACTGTGCCATGACAGCAGTCTGTGTGGGAGGGGTGAGGGAATGGCACCTCCGCATTTTGCAGTTCTGCAACACAACCCCGAGCGCAGGATGCACTGGTGCTTGGTTCAGGGCCAGCGGGCTGCTGCCGCTCAGTGCCAGGTGGCTGCCAGGTCAGCTCTGCAAAAGCAATGAGCCGAGGCAAAGCCAGAGCATCGTGTCCCTTCATTGACCCAGAGCGGGCTGCAGGAGACAGGGGTAGGATCTCACCAGCACAGAGGAACCTTGAGAGACACCATGTCTCCTTCCTGTAAAGCCATTATGCTTATCGAACACGATTTAGCTCAGCAGACCCAATTCTCATACTCAGTGTTATCTCATGCTTTACAGCTTAAGTTACACTCTAGAAGAAATGAAGACAAGGATGTACATTACATTACACTCTCCTTTTTTGAAGCATGTGGCATTGGCCATGGTTGGAGGGAAGAAACTGGCTTACGTGGAACCTACATGAAAATTAACTTGCCTAGAAAGTTTAGATTTAACATGTAAAAGCTTTTATACCTTACACGAGGAATATTCCCATATTCCTTGCAGTAAGAAGGTCTCTTTATTCTCACTGATTTAGGATGTGATCCCAAATACAACTTCTAGTTGCTTAAACAATAGAAACAATACAAAAATACTGACAACAAATAGAGACTGGCAGAACAGATTCCTGAATTCAGTACAATGGAATATAATAGAAAGCTGAAGATAAAAGCAGAATGCCTGCTTGAAATGAATACAAAACACTTTGTTTATTATCTGGCCATTGTGGTATTAAGCATTAAACAAATTCAGAGGAAATTATTTTCTGTCACAGTATTTCTCTGCAGCAAAAAGATAAGTTATTTTCTCTTTAGGATACTCAAATTATAATCACTAGTATACAGGTAATTGGTAAAGAAAGGAAAGGAAAAAGTAAGTGGTGCATAAATACCTTGAATTTCTATTGTTTATACAACTGCATTTAGATGAAGGTATACACACAGAAAAACACAGGTCTCTATTTCTCCTTAATTGGCTTCATTTCCCTCTAAGGACTCTTTTAATATATAAAAACTGTAAGCATTTTAATGTAAAATTCATATCAACCTAAATGAATAGGTTAGTTTTACATTTTTCTGTCACCGTAATTTATGAATACAAAAATGTATTAAGGCATACTTCTGTAGATCATTTTATTCATAATAAAGACATTATTTTTGCATCTTTTGTTCTCTCTTTCATTTTGACTACCTGTTCACATTTCACAGGGCCTGTTTTACACAAGGGTTTTTAGGAAAACTGATACAACTGGATGACCTCTGATACAAACTATAGCTTATAAGATGTGTTCCATACCAGCCACAGGTCTGCTATAATAGCTGGACATGCTATTTAACGAGACCTGTTAAGGATTCTTGCAATTATGCACCTACAGACTTGAAATACTGGAGAAGCACAGCTACCCCAGTAGCTTTTAAGATAATTTTCCCAACTGCAAAAAAATAAAAATTAAAAATAATTTTTAAAAGCGCTATCCTGAGGGCTAGAAAATTTTAGGGGCTAAACCAGCTTTTTAACTTGACTTCTACCATACATTTTCAGTCAAAAAGTAATAAACCCGTTAAACACTGGACCCATTAACCACCAGATTCACCCTCTGACTAAAATCCGTCCCTCTGCACTGATCATGTAAGAGTAATGCCCTTAGAAGAATGAAAATGCTTTAGAAATGAGTGACTCAATATGTATTTTGGCCACAGGAATAAACTTGTGCATGCAGACACATACTGGGACAAGTGAAAAATACCTGGACATTTCCTTTGTTGTTAAAATTTGCTATTTGGTCTTTTCTGCAGAAGTTAGTTTGAAGAACGAAGGGACAGAGGACGTGCATTTAAAAGACTCTTCAAGATTCCTCTGATTACTTCCTTCCTTTCAAACTCAGAGTATATTGAAGCCTCTTTAAAAAATTCATACAGTAGAATCATTCTATGAAACTGTAAGAAGAAAACTGTCAGACAACATTCCCAATTCAATATTACACTGTGCTTCAAGAAAAGATTTCCATATATTCTAGATTAAAAAAAGTCTCATAAATAAATGATAATCCATTGCTTGCACTGAAAAATGAAAAATAATTTTCTGTTTGCATTTTACTCTGCAGAGTAAAATTTAATCTCTCTTTTAATATAGTCTTTGTATATATAGAGAGAAGTAAAAAGTTGTAACCTTATGAAAATTGATTTTTTTTACATGGTTAAAAATATTTCTATCAGTGTTTAGAAATCTTACTTTTATGAGTGCTGGAATATATCACACATTAATAACTTTATTGCATTATATCAAACAAATATTTAATGCATTATATCAAATTATTATAATGTTATTTTTTTACAAGAGAAGGGAGAAAACCTATGTTTTTAACACTAAGCAGCATAGAGACAATGATGAAGAAAAGGAAACTTCTAAGAGGTTGCTACATCTGGCCACAGTTCAACAGAAATCTGTTAGTAATTTAATAGAAACTATTGTAGCAAGATTTCTATATATTCTACATAAATCTAAAATAGTATAAACATATACTACATATGTGTCCATATTTGTAAATAAATTTACATTTTAAGAATGTGATGTGGTAGTGTCGCACAGAATATAAATTATATAGTACAAACTAGCTACACCTAAATTCAATATTAAAAGTATAATGGGCTTCTTTTGGCTGAAACAAGAAAATCAAATAAAATATTGGTGCACATAAAACCAATTAAACCTTTTTTTAAAAAAACCCTGAACTTTTTTCAAAATGATGAAATTTCCCTGATAACATTTAATTTGACAGGAAAAACCCCCAAAACCCTACACTATTTACAACAAAACATTTTGGTTATGGCTCTTGTATAGAGAAGCAGCAGAAAACAAGGTTAGATTCACAATTCTGTCAAAGAGGCATCTTCCTCTGACTTGTGATGTGGGAGTAACCTGGTTTAATTCCCTTCTCTGCCTGGGGGGATTGGAGAGCATCGCCTCTCTCTGGTTGATAGCTGTGTGGTGGCTGAGGGCTGCTCACTTCTCTCCTTGATACAATTCCACTTTCTGTAAGTAATTAAAGTTTCACTGAAGCAGGTACTGAAACCCCAGTGGCCCACTTCCCAGGTAAAAGCCACAATCACCAGCCAAAAGGGTCATTCTCACTTATTTTATTTCTCAATCAGTAGTTACTCCATACGAGATAAAACAGGATGAAGTGCAGTCCTATTGCTAAAACACTATTTTAGCACAGCCATTTAGAGACTTTTCTGGTAGAGGCAGCCCACAAGACAGAAATTGTGAACTTGAGATAGCAGCTAAGATGTCATTTTGTGTTCAGTTTTGTAGGGAATGACTGAACAGTCAGTGTGACAAGAGAATGAAAGCAATTCCCTGCCCTGAGAGTAACCTGGGAGTATTTATCTGACAACGTACCTCTGAAGTGTGAACAGTTCTGGGGTCACTGTAAATATGGTGGTTCCTTCCATCTTAGAATAACTTATACTTCTTTAAATATATTCACTTGGTGTAAAAGCATTGCCATCAGTTACTTCTACCACGGGCAAAAGAGAGAGTTGCACTGTCCCATAGCTGTTATATGGGAGTCTGCATTAACACTCAAAACAAGTATAGGTTGTGGAAGCTGCAAAGAGGTCCCAAAAACTTAGAAATTCTATAAATACCACTTTCTAGTCTGAGATTGGGCCCTATTCCCAGTAAAGCACACAGATAGGTATGTGTATCTTTCAAACTGGCATGGTCTTACACCAGCACTTACCTAACCTGGAACCACATCAGGAAAATATTATAAAAACTTATGTAATTAAGCCCTAACAGGATGCTGCCAGTATGCAAATGTAACAGCAATGTACTTCTAGACAACTTGTATACAGCTATAAGAATATTTTCAAAAGTGTGAAATTTATTTCTAAAATGGCACAAAAGTACCACATTTTAAATGGGAATTCTTGCTAATGGAATTACTCTCATCACTGCAGGAAATGCTAATTTTCCAGCTCACTGGAAGCTTAATAAAAGTGCTGTATTTTGTTCCTAATTGTGATTAATCAGTGTGGCACTGTGAATGGCAGCAATTCCTTTTCAAACATGGCAATTTTCAAAATTTGGCAAAGTGTACATGTTATGCAAATGACTTCATAATTGTACTGTGTGCTAAAAGAAAGGAACAGAACTCCAGGAAGGAAAAAAAAAAATAAGCCATTCTGCAGGAGAAGTAGCATCCTGGCCAATGCTGGGCACGGGCAAACAACACAACTGCATAGAGCAGCAGCCAGCTGAGGACACTGAAATCTTGCTTCTGCCACCTACCTGCAGAACTCAAAAGCCATCACCATTACCGCTAACATCGCATGAGGATGCGAGGGACAGAGGATAATGGCAAAGTGATGGTGGATACATTGGGCAGGGAGACTTGGTGGAGGTCCCAACACATCTCTGTCATTAACAATAACTCCTCTCCCATCCCAATACCAGACCAGCAGGAAGAAGCAAGCCCAGTACTGTGTAAATCTGTACCTGTCCTTCCCTGTGGCAGAAAAGGGGCTCGAGTCTTGGGTTTTGTGTGCACTGTTGGGAAGCCTTAAGCAGGCTCTGACCAAATCTAAATAACTTCAGAAACATTTGAGAAGTACTGCTGCAATGTCCGTACACAGCTAATTCTTTATGAAAGTTGTATCAACATATACCTTGCTGATAAACAAAGTCTGCTGTAAAATAAAAGGCAAAAAAAAGAGAAAACTGTTTGCTTACATAATGAATATACCAAAGGCAAATATTTCCACTGCTCCTAATAAACACACGATATTTCTGTTTAATCTTAGAAATTTCCCAAGCTGCATGAGTCAAAAAAGCTGCAATGTCACTGGGTTATTAATTCTTTAAACAAAATAAAAAGATTCTTATATCCTTATTATTATTAAAATATAAAATAGTAGTCAGAGATGTGATAAACCTTCTGACCATCAGAAGCATCATTCTGCAATGCTTTTTTGTCCCTAGCAAAGCTGAATCTCTACAAAGATCCTGGTAAGTGTAAAGGGCCATACATACTGAAAATAAGGTACAAGAATCTCATTGCAATGGCATCTACTAAATTACAGTATCATCATATGGCCCAATTTGGTATCCTCATCTGTCCCTGGAAGCTGGGATTTTTCCAAACAGGAATAACAGCTTTCCTGGGTTTTTTTCCTAGCTAATAGAGAACGACAATAACTAGATCTTAAGTGTAAACATAATATTGTTTTTGCCAGAGCTTATTTGAAACTGATTCATAAATTTTAAAAATAAAAGTAATAGAGAAAGTTTACAACATACTTATCAAAATCAGTATCTGCAATAATACCATTTACCATTCATTTTCTATCTCTTGTTTCTGAGAGCCTGAAAATTCTCTCTTAGAAACGTGGAGACATTAATTTTGGGGTGCACTAAAATGTGGTTATCAACAGCTCTTCCTATTTTGTATTTTTCACAACAGTAAATTTCCAGGGCCTGTAGTGTGTGTTTCTCAAAAGAGGTTTTCTAACCATTACTTCAGGTTAAAATGACTTATGCAGCCATCTGGTCGCATGCATTAGTACACACTTCAGAAATCCACAAACATTTTATAACTGCACTCTCCAGCGTGCTCTAAGTGCAGCGATGGCAGCACGCACCCAAGTACAGTATGTAAATAAGACAAAGACTAATAATGCCTTCAATCCTTTGAGCGCAAAGGCTGCTGTAGTATGTAACATAGCAACACATTTTCCATTACACCCCAAGATTAATAAGCCTCATGGAGACCTGGAAAATCTGACAGAAAACAAGGGCAATACGATGTTCATTTCTGTTTCATTACACACAGGATGAGCTGATGGATCTCTCCACACTTTGTCACTCCACACTGTTAATGGCTCTTTGACATTATTATTCACCGTGGGTAAGATCGTGTAACCTCTGCTCACATTGGTGAGCATTTACAAAAGTAGTCCCACTGGCAACTGCGTTAGAGAGGTTACCTGAAGCATATGGTACTTCTCAGCTCAAGTCAGAGTGGCTGAATCTGACCATAAAAAAGTGTTTGTGAAGGATTTTAGTAATGTGCACATAGCTGGTGAAGGGCACTTTAGTGGATACAGAGGTTTAATGCAGCAGTTAAAAACTGTTTTCTAGCAGGCTAAATAGTTGAGTGATACTTCTTCATCCTCTTTGCATTTATCTGTGTATTTTTAGCTCTCATGTAAGTTTTGCAATGTTATTTTTTCAAAGCAAGCAAATAAAATACATGGAATAGGGATGCTGTGAGGAATAAGGACACAGCAAAGGCAAAAGGTGCCTGCCCAGAGACCCAACACCTCCCTGCTGATATGACACATCATGTGGAAAGTCCTGGGAAAGACAAAATTTCAACACGAGAAAGTTTATTATATTTTCTTAATTATATAATCAGGGTTTTACTTGTTGTAGTGTAGCTACAGAGCACACTCATCCTTTGCATTACCTTCTTTTTAGAACTGAGTATGTTATCTTGAATTGGAAAATAAGCAGCAGTGCTGAACACAACTGCCAATGTCACAGAAATGAACCAGGAATGAACCATTTCTGTGTACCTTCCCTATTTTCATTTGAAATTACTCTAATCAATGATCATTCTTCCTTTTTACTCAATGTGCTTTCCTTTGTGAAATTCAGAGCATTACAGAAACATGAGTAAACATTACTGTTCTTTCTTTACAAATAGTCCAAATAGGCATAGATATATGAAACAGCTTTTATGCTGGACAGACCTATCCCCTTAACAAATCAAATTCTATTTCCAGCTCACCTTAACTTTATAAAGACTTACCTTTTGCCATTTGAAAATTTGACCTGTGCACAACTCACCCTGAACCAAATCTAATTCAGACAAAGATGCAAACAAAAATCTCTCTCATTGTCTATGTCCAAAGAGGCACCTGTGCAGAGCAGCTCACTGTCATTCCTATTCTTGCCTGTGATCTGCTTCTTGGACCTTTCCAATATTTCTTCCACTGCTATGCAATTACTCTGCTGAACTGCTAGCTGTCTTCCTGCATCAATTTACCTACTTTTAAGACCACTACACACTGATGTTTTTAATTTTAATTTGGCAACTAATAAATATCAATACAGTCCTTAAAAAGAAGACATCAGGGAGGGGAATGTTGCAATCATACAAAAATTATAACAATTTCATAATAGTGCAAGTGAGTAGTGATGTCCAAATGTTCCTCAGTGACAGTTTGTATGAGTAAACCCTCATACTTGAATTCAGGTGGTCATGCAGCTTATTTGTCCAACTGTGCGCAGCAAAGACTGAGAATTTCATATAATAGAGATCGATACATAAGTTACATAACAATAACAAAGGACATCCATCAAATAAATATAACTAATGAACCAGCTTGAGAAAATGAGTATCTGCCTCTAGATACTACACAAATAGGAAAATGGAACATTCTGTAAACATAAATCACTGCGGATTATGTGTTCAACTAGAGTTTCAGGTTAAAAAAAAGCAAAATTAACATCACCAATCATTTAAATTCATATTAGAAAACAGATTTGAAAGAAACCTTTTGAAAAGTGATGTATAAATTGTATGTTCAATATTATAAATCAGATTTCCCCACAAATCATGATGATTTCACAAATAGTTTCAGAAATAACTCTGGCTAAGTGATTAGTTTTCCAAAGACTTACCAGACAACTTGAGAATAGGAATTTTTATAAACAATACAATTCATTATATGAGGACTGCTGTGTGAGTTGTAATACAAATTCTATTCTGTCTTGAGCAGAATCCAAAAATTAAGTGGACACTGTAATCATTGGGGGAGACATAAACGATAGGCATTTTGTTACAGCACAGAGATGTTTTTTAAAAAGCTGAGATGGAAGCAAAACCTCAAAGGTTTAACTAAGTCAGATGATTAAACCTAGAACATAAATGGCAGTCTGCCAGGAAACTGAAGTTATGAAATTAAAAATACGGAATACACTCAAGACAGTCGATTTTGTGTATGCTGAAGATGCCAGAGATTCCTCAGATACATCTAAAACAATTTGATTTTGGTGAGGAACAGCATTAACCAAAGCACAAAGAAGACTCAGGTCCATTGGACAGGGGTGTCAGGAAGCAGACACGTGCCTGAACACCTGGTTTGGAAATGTTTAGTCTTCCATAACACTGTTCTAGAAGATAAATATACCTACCTAAGGCTGAGATAGAAGGGGTAAGCAGTCAGATGCATCACAAACTCAAAACATATAAGCAAAGGCCTAATAAGCAATCAGTTAGAGAAATACAAAACCTTCAATCCAGAGTTTTTAGCCATGAGACAAATTCCCACAATGAAAATGCAAAAAGTGGAATATTTTCCTTAGATATAGGTCCTGAGTCCAAACAGTGGATGATAAGCAAATTTGATGGCAGTTTAAGCTGTGATACTGTGTTTCAGATATATGTAACCAACATGTGTAAAAGGGAGTCCTTTAAAGATAACTGAGTTAGCTCCAAAATGTTTATGCCTGCAGAGCAATACTAGCTCTGCTCCTGAAAACAGAATAGTAAAATAATTACAAGCCTTCAACATGGAAGGAATTGGTTAAAAAATAAGAAGCAGGAAAAAAAAATCTATTGAAAAATGAATTAATAACCAATTTCTTCCACTATAAAGAATCTGAAAGGGAGAATGCTGAAAGTAAAACCTCAGAGTAGAACTAGAGACTGAGTGATACACGGAGGAGATATCTGTTGTGTTCACATGTAGGCAAAATGCTTCATCACATCATATGGTCACAGAGAAAAGCGTGATGCAAGCCCACCTCTCTCCTCTCTATGTTTGTGTATCTATTAAATCACTTTACAGACATGCACTTACACATCTATCTTTGTCTTCTGCCCTTGCAAACTAATTCCCTACAGAACATGAACAAGACCGCTCATGCACCATAATTTCCCAGAGAAAGAAAAAAACATCTTTTTACAAGTGTCTTTGTTACTAAAGTTATTTAAAGAAACATTCGTTTCGATGTCCCTAATTTCACTGAAGGGCCACAATAGCAAACTTATGAAGACAGAACAATATAAAAAATGTAGACTCAAGTGACAGCGA
The DNA here is from genome assembly GCA_013398125.1 of Aegotheles bennettii. Lineage (NCBI taxonomy): Eukaryota > Metazoa > Chordata > Aves > Caprimulgiformes > Aegothelidae > Aegotheles > Aegotheles bennettii. The sequence goes on along the minus strand of VZRW01001045.1, from coordinate 3,222,068 downwards.
AGAATTGGGGTGATCTGCAAGAAATGCCACAAAGTGAGCAAAGAGAAAAGCGGGTGGATTAGTATCACGTTCCTGTATGCTTGGGGTCACTAAGATGAATGTGCATGAGATTCTTTTGTCCGTTTGTGCTATAATTTCACACACTAAGAAGAAAATTGTGTTCTCTGATATGCTCCTAGAAATCCCCCTGGAATCAGTGAGAATTACACGCTTGCATCTAAGGGCAGAATTTGGCCCTAAGTCATTAGTTAGAACTCTCTGCTGAAACCCTACAGAGAATAAGGGGTTTCAGAGGACGATGAGGATCAAACTGATGTAGCACACTCAGAGATTTACTCTCACAGGAGACCATCAAACACTCAGACATTCCAAAAACCCCATCCGTAAAGATAAAAATCTTTACAAGACTAACACACCATATTCATAGAGGCTGCTTTCAGTTCAAATAGACTTAAGCAGCACTAAAAACAGCGGCAATGCAACTGAATGAAAGTTTAGAGTAGAAAAATAGCCCAAGATTTTCAGACCTGCATAGAAGAGCAGGCCAAAAACTAACAACCATTTCTCATGAAAACCAAACTCAGTGAAAGAAAAATAACTTCAATACAGCTATTGCATGTACCGTGCCCATGTCCATAGGCAACCTTGTATCTGTTGAAGAACTGTTCTGTCCTCAGATAAAGGACGAGCTAGTGAAATTATTTTACCAAAATGTCCTACTTCTTTCAAAGAGTTTCAAGGTGTGTGTACATGTTTATATGTCTGTCTATTTAAATATATGTATGTATATATTTTAGTGTTATTGCCTACTTTCTGTTCTGAAAGAACTGCCTATGCACTAATGAATGCCACTGTAGTTGTTTATATTAAGAGCTCATATATATTATTTATTTTGAGCTTTAAGTGAGCAGTTGATGCAAAAATAATTAAAAACAGTATTCTGCATCAATTACTTTTAAATTTTTAACGGTAGTATTTAGCAACATAGTATTATTTGTGTCTGATCCCACCTTCAGACAAATTATTCGCTTCTATAATAAGCAGAGACTGTTTTATCTTAGATATTTCCTGAGCGCGTGCAGTACTCTGACTCTAAAAGACAAATCTATGCTTCTCAACAACTGTAGTGATAATTTTTTTCTTTTGTTTTGATCAAGGACTGACAATACTCCAATTCACACTGGCTGCAAAGTAACAGCTTAAAAAAAAATCTACACTATTTAATTCTAAACTCCACTGTATCTGTTGCAGGACAGGCTGGCATTTGCTGTTAAAGCAGAAAATTACAAGAAGGGCCTAATTGACCCTCTTGTGTCTTTGAAAAATCCTGTCTGTTGTCTCTAATTGACCCTCTAGATACCTTTATAGAACAATGAATGAATCCTCAGTAAATAATGGACGGTGATGATTAATAGCCATGGTTTGGCTGGACCTCTGGCTCATGGAGTTGTGCTATGGAACATTTTTTGTTGTTGTTTGTTTTTTTTTTTTACCATCACAGTTCTCTGTACTTCATAAATAAACTATTTTGAGAAAACAAATATCCTATTGTAAATAACATGAAAAGTTTAATAAAATTAAATGCTATCTCATATAATGGAATGCAAAACAGAATTATTTGCATTATTCAAAATGGCTTTCCATCACCACCTTTTTTCATGTTTCACTTGAAGATATAATGACATGTTGTCATATATTCATATGCTTGATTTAGAAAGAAAAAAGTTTACCATAATGGATCCCCATCAGAAGATATAATTTATTTCTTTAATATGCACTGTAGTCAATAATAACAATGTCATATTTCTTTCTCTTGACTCTTTGTTGCAATTAAATCCATGATACTGAGATACTTCTAAATTTGGTTTCATTATAATACTGTCAGAAAACATTATGAAAACATCTCCAATGTCTCTTCTCTTATTTAATATCTCTAATGTCTAATGTTTTTAGGCTTGTCAAATTATAAACACAAATATTTTAAGTTACACCATTATTCTGAAATACCACAAAGAAATCTTGCTGTGTTTTGAAAATAATATTTACAACTTAGTAAAACAACTGGCTCAGTGCCAGTCCAAGAAATAATGAATGTTCACATACATCATCTTTCCTACTGCACAATGACATTTGGTGATGCCATTGAAAATCACTTTCTGAAATTCAGCATCACATACTGAATACATCAAGAAAATAAAGAACAAATCAAGATGTTCTTGCAATATGTGTAACTAAAAAACCAGGAAGTTCAAACAAATTCATTTTTCTAGATTTAAGAAATATAATAAAGATGAGCATTCTTCTTTAGGTGTGAAAAACATGAGCATGGACTGTGTAAGCTTATTCAGATAGCTGATCCTGACAAAGTAGTTTAAGCTCAACTTTTCAAAAGCTACCAAATAGGAAAGTTCCACAAGATTTCAACCAAAAAAGAAGCATTCCAGGTTTCCCAGTGAAGAAATACATCACATTTATCTAGTTTTCTACATACTAAACTCTCTTCAACACAAGCTGGGACTCGTTGGCCTATTTATGAACCTTTTATAACATTAAAGATAAATATAGGACCTGAGGTTCATTAAGCTGCTTTGAACTGTTCTTAGCAACGCTTTTAAATTTACTTAAGTAAATACCACCATAATTTTATCATGGGAAAACTGACTTGACCAAGGTCACAGAGAATATCTGTAAATTTAGCCTTTAGCTAATCCAAGATTATCTAAAGAAGATGTGCATTTTTCATCCAGTATCAACAGTTTTCACAGTAGGTACCCCAATTCATTGCAACTAAATTGAAATATGAGAACTGTTCCTTTTAAGGCTAGGATTAACACAATACATATTTAATAATGAAAAAAAATCTTTGCAATCTGCCCTTCTCTTTAATGCAGTTTAGCTTCTTGCAGGCATTTATCCTGATCTCCCAGGAAAAGGTGTCTCTTACTGTTGATTCACTGACAGTTGCCCTCAGTACAAATGTGAATGCTTTTAGAAAGATTGTACAATTTGGGCAAGTAAAGTTTGATGAGGACTGGACTAAACTGCCTGCAAATAAGCAGTGACTATGGGGAGAGGTTGACTGGGAAGCACGGGTATTTCCTAAGTTCATTAATTTAGTGTAGGTGCAGCATCCTTCAGCGAATGATCGAAATAAGCAGTTGAACTCATATCCATTATTGGTGTTGCAATAGGCAGCAATATGATACAGTACTTAGCATGTTTCTAAATGTTATGTTTAGAGCACTTTCCAAATTTCAGAGTCACAGAACAGCTGAGGCTGAAAGAGACCTTTGGAGCTCAGAGCAGGGCCACTTGAGCAGGTTGCGCAGGATTATGTCCAGCTTGCTTTTGAATATCTTCAAGGACAGGGATTCTACTACCTGCTAGACCACCAGTTCCAATATTTTACCACCCTCAGAGTAAAAAGTTGGTTTTAACGTTTAAATGAATTTTTGTGTTATTTCACTTTGTGTCCATTTCCGTCACTGAGAAGTCAGGCTCTGCCTTCTTTACTTACACCATCAGATTCTTTTTTAAATTTCATCCAACAAAACCCAAGCATAAGTTAAAGATCTATATATGGCCTCACCTACAAATAAAAGTAATTTATTCACACAAAACATTCTGTGATTCTGTGAATTTACATGTTTAAGGGCAGTCATCACTAATGCAAAATAAATGTAGAGTCTTCACATGTAAATTTGAGATGAATTTGCTTCAGACCCTGAAGCTTGCCTTCCAAAACACCTTGTGCTCTGTGTCATTGGGCTTGTGCAAACAGCAAAATGTGACTCTGTGTGTTCAGTATATAACTACAAACACAAATACTATGTTTGTTATGTGCCACCATTATAAATTGTGCTCATTACCCACTCTCAGCGGGCGCACCGTGTAACTGTGTTGTATATGCTATGTGCCTGAAATACAAGGCCTACCAGTTCCTTTTGTGGTTACTATTAACGGTATAAAAACCAAGCAGAGAAGCTAATTCCCTTGTTTGACTAATAGCAAATATTTGATGTGAATTTATGTAATAATAAACTTCATCAAAATATAATTATACCCCTACTACAAATTTACAACTACTTTAAAAGTTCTTATTTATTATGATTGAGATACAGTGGAAGATATATATTCTCTAGGGGAACCTTTATGACAGTAGGTAGATTCATATAAATCATAACACACTTTACAGTAGGAAGTTGTTTGTCTAAATAGTAGAAAACAGTAACCTTTGTACAACTAGGGTTAAACTAATTCTGCTTTAATGAAAAGCAAAATTTACACACAGCTTTGTTACCACAGTAAACAGGGGTCTTGGTCTCCTTCACAGTCATTCCCATTGTGCCTCCATAGCCTCATCTGCTTCCACTAAAAATCATGGTATAAAGCACATTTTTCTTTTAAGATCAGGGAGAATACAGCAATTCAGCCATTAGGTCTGTTTCAGTGCATAAAGATCACAGAGCGTAACAGAAGCTTACACTTCAAGCAATTTTTTGTTCTCAGCAGCATATACTGAGCCAAAAGATTAGAAACTTGATTCAATTAGAAACCTGACTGCTAAAATACTACATATTGTTTTAGTTATAAGCCTGAACACAGAAATGAAAACTGATTATTTCTCTTCAGCTTTTAAAAATATATAATTAGCTCCAAGTATTCTCTCAGAAAAACAACATGGCACATGCACAAATGTTTTCATAGTTGGTCACCCAGAACAGTCATAAATGGATTTCAAGGACTGAAGACTCTATAGTATAATTTTTATCCATCTCTTCAATTAAAAGTTGTTACTTATGGTGATGATGGTGAAACAGTGTCTAGTTCAGGATGTTTGACACTTCCCATTTCAAGGCTTCAGTACAGTTGCTCATAACTTTAGCAAGCTCTAATTGTTCTCATTGAAGTTTCTTATTGCAGATGTCTGTGTCGGGCACAGCTTATGTGGGAAAGTTCAGCAAATGTGCTTCCATAATTTCCAAAAAGTCAACAAGGGAAAAATATGTTATTTTCAGAAGTTTCAAAGAATTCTTACAAGTGTTTTCTGGGAAACCTCCAAGCCCCTAAGGCGGAGAGGGACCTCATAAGTCACCAATTCCAGTCCAGCTTTGCAGGAACAGAGCATCTAGCTACTTTGAAAATGCAGTTTGCTAAAGCAACTGCATAGCTGGTGTGGGAAAGCCAGAAGCTCTCTCCCACTACTCTAATATTAAATGCAGGAAATCAGAGCTGTGGCTAAGCCAAGAAAGAGGCAGGATAAAAGAAAACCAGAACAAAAAGTTTTATACAAAAGAAGAGTGGAAGAAAACTTGGATAAGACTAAAGGTGAAAGAGATAACTTGGGATTAGAAAGACAGAAAGAAGGAGCTGAGCGAAGATAGGACAAAAGAAGGAAAGGTCAGAGTGGGTGTGGGAAAAAGAAATCAGACTTTTTGGGAAAAAGCAGTAAAAAGGGATAAAGAACATCACTTTATTTAAAAAACTGGATGGAATACACAGTTCAGTTTCCACCCTGTTCTAATTTCAAAAATATTAGAAAAATTAATTTAAATACATCACTAATCGCTCTTTGTTGGCTTGTTGAGGAAAAAAGCAACCCATTATTACACTCAGAAGTGATTAGTTCAGTTCAAAGGACAGTATCAGAACTTCAAAGGAAAGAATCCAACACCTACTAATAACTCTGTAAGGTTTTCAACCCTTCCCTCCATCCTCCTACCATCCATTGAATATTAAAACAATGAAGGAAGAAAAAAAAACCCTCAAACTTTAGAAAATACCAAATTTAAATTGTTTATGAAAACTTAATTCAATCTCTTGGTGTATGCAGACTAGTAGAAATTTTTTAATTATAAGACAATACTTGACTACATCATTTTGTTTCTTTTTTTTTGTATTAGCCCAGGTATTTTTAGCTAATTATTCTACTAAACATATGTCATCATTCAATATACTTATCCACGCCTATGTTTCCAGTGGAAACACTAAGAGGATCACATTTAGTGATTATGCTAATATTTCTATCACTTTCTTTTCAGCATGCCACACATTACATAAATCCATACATACTGTAGCAGAAAACAAGTTTAATAAATAAGGCCCCTTCAGTCAAACATCTTGGACTATCCCCAGATCTCTGCTGTTGCCAAGTGACTGATTTAAGAGATGGACAAAAGCAGACACACGGAAGTACAGATACTATGGTTAATGATGAACCAAATTCCCCTGAACTGTGTATGATGACTTAATGTGAAACTCTGAAGAGATTAAAGGCAAGAATTACATTACCATGAATAATATAAAAAAGTACATTCTGTTTAAAAGCTTTTGAATGCAAGTGAGTTGAACAGATACATTAACAGACTTCCAAAGATTCAATGAGATTGAATGTTACCCAGAATTTATTTTGAAATAAGGTCTCTATATCTCTTATGTGAAGTACAGGTCTATTTGTGACTGGTACCAAAGCTATTAGCGTGTAGATTTTAATTCTTTCTTCAGTTACGTAGAGCTTACACTATCTGCATTGTTTTGCTTTTAATAATGGAAACTTCTCTGCATTACATATTAAGTACATCTCAATGCTGCAGGTATGAGACACACAGACAGAAATATATACATATATACCTAGATCATTATTGTTTCCTTTTATTATAATTTGAAAAACTGTCTCCTTGTTATAGTGGCACAGTAATGTGGCTGTTGCATCTTATTTCTCAGTATTGAATTCATAAACAGGGCTTTGGAGGAGCATTTAGTGTTTTATATTATTTCAATCGTATCAATTGAAAATTTGTATTGAAATTATTCAGGCAGTATGTAAAGCTCTTCTATAAAAGATAGCTGTACATTAACTTACAATTAAATGATGGTTTTAATGAAATTATAGTGTGTGACAGGTTAACGGACTGATGCTGAAAGGCAAATGTCGAAATGAAGCCAAGACGTTTATTTTCAAAGTGACAAATCTTAACTCAACCATAACATATAGTTCCATTAGCATTATAGTTATTACACAAAACAATTTAGTTGAAAAAAATAGGCAATAGACCAAGCTGCGAGACCATCAGTGGAAACCCTAACCTCACCATGTTCCATGAAAGACAAACCAAGCCAGCTCCTAAGTGACACAGGTTTTGTTTAAGACTTGGAGAAAGGGCTACAAACCCATAACCAACCAGTCAAACACCTCCTTTCCCCTGAACAATGTCTTTGATCTCTACTTTTATTTGCTATTCTCAGTACTAAGGTCAAGCCAGCAGCCTCATCACTGTTCAACACATCAAAAACTGTAAATGGGGTACTGAGTCCTAACCTCTGCTTATTTTTCCTAACTCCTACAGCACAAAGTGGCAGAAAACTGTTAACATTCGAGTGAGATTTCTCTTCTGGAATAGCATCTCTGGATGGCATTAAAGACATCATTCCTACAGCTTCTAGCAAGTTAATATTTTAGACTGTCAAGATACAATCTTGCTGCTACATACAATTTCACAGAAGGGAGTGAGATGTTTAAAAGAGCTTCCCCCTGAAAAATTCTTTCTGTCCAAACTGTTCAAGCATGGACTAAATATTAGAAAACCAGAAAATGTGACAGATTCCCAGCAGGAGATGCAGAGGTGAAACTGAGGATCTTTTTCTTGAAACAAATAATGGCAAAATACTAGGCTGATGTACTGATTTTTGGCATGGTCAGGAAAACACAAAGAAACAACAGAGGTCAGAAGAACAGACCTGTAGCAATCTGAGCTTTTCAGCACCCGGAAACACAACAGACTGCTGTAAGGAGAAGTGAAATGCTGGAAAGTCTGCCTGAATACATTATGTCATCATCATCAAGGAAACAGCTCATGGAACCAGCTACCCTGGGACAGAGACCTCCTCCTCCTTGTTATTAGCTTGAATACACTATGAGTGGCCAGCAACCAGAAGTGATTATCATACAACAGATGTAATTTTGCTGCTGTGAAATGAGTTATGGTCTCAGTCCAGCTCCTGCCAGACAGCTTTTCACATCACAGAAACCAGGCAGGCTCAGGCTGTTGGGGAGGCAAGGAATGGGTATGGAGGCTTTACCCTTTCACCCCTTCAGGTCAGAATGAAATTGCAGTGCTGGGAAGCCTGCACTATGCTTCAAAAATTTATAGCTGTTAAGGCCAAAAGGGGCTCTTTGTGACCATCTAATCTGACCTACTGCTTAACTCAGACCATAGAATTTCAGCTAGTTACTTGTATCCACATTGCACTTTCTTTTCTCCCCTCCCTACATCTCTCTCTAAGTCCCTTTTTTCTCTTTTGTTTGTTTCTTTCGTAAGTACAAAGAACTTTCAAATTCCCCAGCTGCCAGTTCAACATTTTTTTAAAAATTGCTTTCTAAAATCAAAACAAAAGCTTGAAAGGAAGCAGTACACACATTTGCCCCATTGCCCATCTTGTTACCAAATCAATGTCACAGACTGGGTAGAAGTAATAGAGATTATATGATCCAAAACACACTTTAAATATATGTAAGGCATTAAACACTAAAGTACAATTTATTTTACAGATTACCTTGAAGTAATTTTCAGTCCACTGCCACCTGAGCTCTAAGAGCTTCCTACACCTGTAACAACTACAGACACAGTCTCTAAGTCGAGTCAACCAGAAGTGCATTTTCTGGGTTACTAATTGTCCATATATCACTCTACAGAAAGTTTGCCTGTGTTCACTGAGCTGTTGAAAAAGTCTGTGAATATTTCTACTGGATATGCAGATGAACCAAGCCACTTGTCCAAGTCATGCCAGTAATATATGAGATACTTGATTAAAACAAACAAACAAACAAAAAACAAACCAAAAAAACACAGAAGCTGCATGAGACATTTGAGATTCTTGTTTTGGAGGAAAGAACTCTATGTATGTAATGACTATTTTTATTTTTTTTTCCATTTAATCCAAGAAACTAAGTATGTTGACAGCTGTCCCCTAGTGAAGAAAATTAAGGAATGCCAAGTCATCAGGAAGCCAAGAAAACAGATCTTCTAATCCAAATCTCTGGTGCTGTGCAGTCTAAAAAGGGGGCCATATTCATCCCGCTTTGTTTCACACACTTACCTAAGGTATGTGAATCACAGATGTGCTGAATTGTCTTTTAAAGACTAAATAACCATAGACGAAGACCAAGCCCTTGACTAAGACACCTCGGTTAACTTTCTAAAAATACACGGAATACAGCACCACAGATCCCATAGTGGACATCAGTAATTCTCTCACTCAGAAGAATTTTGAGGGCAAGCATTTGCAGAGACCGTCGGGGTGGCACTACCAAAGGGTGTTGCAGTAGAATACTTGAAAAAAATTGTATTTGTACTTTTTACTCATAGCCTTTTCCATATTCTAGTGCTGAAGCTTCTACAAGTGAGTTTGAAGAGTTGCCATGTAATTGTCACATCAGTGACACTGCTCTTTAGGTACTGTATTTCCTTCCTTTTTTACAAGGCATTAAGACGACATTTTAACGAGCAGTCACAAATGAATTCACAAAATGCCAAGGAGCAATTCTGTGCAACTCTTTGCTACAAGGTGGAACGTGCATGGCAGAACTGATGCATTCCTGACTAAAGGAGGGACATTTTTTTCATGTTCTTTCCAACTTCTTCTAGCTCTGCCTTTGCTCTAAACCCAGCATATCTTTTGAGGGAGTTGCTTAATCTTTTGCAAGTTAAGACAGGACCTTTATTAGCTCCACTGCACTCCTTTCCAGCCATGTGTTGTTTCAGAAGGCCAAGCAGAATGTGTCTTGCGAGAACAAAGTGAAACCATAAATATAATGTAGCATAATTCAAAAATGTTCAAAGTATAATGATCCGTATAATGTTAAAATGTTAGTAATGTCGCTTTATATTATTTCATCACATGCTAGCTGCTATTTCCTGAAAACTCTTTGAAGGATTAAATAAAAACATATGCTATGAACACCCACTGTGTGCTGTAACAAATCAAAACTAACTTCTTAGTTTGATGAAACTTTCCACAGTGCTCAGTACTGTAAATTAATGTCACAGTGGTAAACTGCTTTGGAAAGACTGAATGCTGCCTTGATGCCAGTTAGTTTCATATTAGTAATATGAGAAGTCTCTACAGTATTTGGAACTGAAACACAAGTGTCTTCTAAACCTAAATTTTGAGAAATACAGTCATAAAATGCTATCATCAGCTGGGTTGATGGAAAAGTGCAGGAAGACAACAAGTTTATATATTCAAAATAAACATACCATTTGCCCCTGTGTAAACAAGAAAAAATAGAGATGGATAGGACTCTTGATAAGGATTTAACCAGTCAGTAGTCTACTATGAAATAAACAGTATTTTCTCTGGAAATGGCAAGTTCTGGAAGCTCTAAAAAGAGCCTTACAGTATACAGCTAAAGGATTATTTTTTCAAAAAGAAGTTTTAATAAATATTTCAAATTATTTGGTGTATTTTGTTATCATTATTTAATTTATTTATGCATTTATTAAATGTTTGGCTTTATATATGGCCATGAGCCCAACAAGCATATGGATTTATTTATTTTTTTGTGTGTTAACAGTTTTTAATCTGCATTTCTCAATTTCTGTCAGGGATAGATATATAGATGAAAGATTTCAACTTACAGTCTTTCCATGATGTTTTGGAAAATCAACCTAATTCCCCAACTTACCAGCTGCTTCATAGATAAGCAATCCTACTGTTTTCAGTTCTTCTTTGTACAATAATATCTCTTCTTTCGTAAGTGTTTTACTGGTTTGGTATATTCCCTTTCCCTTTGCACTGTAAATCTACTCTTATTAAGTGCTGGCAAAAATTTATGATCATTTAAAAATGAAGTATCTAACATATCAGCAAGTAGTATCTTTCTCTACCTTAACAGAGCATCAAATAGGCAGGGAGACAAAGAACAATGTGTCATAGCCTTCAGCTCACACCTTTCCTCGTTGAAGTACTGGCCTAGAACAAAGGCTGAGATGGCTTCTAATATACATGGGACATTTTCTTACCCTCATCTAGTCTGACTTCACTTGTTCTCTGCCTCATGTTCTCCTTTCACAGCTGCCAATACTGATTTCTTAAACCAACCCTGTGCCTTGCTATTGTTTCGAATAACTATGTATATGTACATCTGCATAAACATTTGTTATAAAAATTATAATTGTAATCTCCATGATGTGAAGTTTAACAAATCATACTTAAAAGTTTTCGGGGTGGTTTGGGTGGCATTGAAGTAATCAATCAACTAATCAATAAAAAAAAAATAAACAAGAAGATAATAATCAGAATAATGGTCAAATACAATTAAAGTGTTTCCAAAGGCTTCACTACAGACAAAGTTAGATAAACATAACAGCTTTTGAGACCCTCACCCTTTGTGTATGATACTAGCTGACATGAACTACATTTGAATGAAAAAAATAAAAGTTTGAAATGCCTAGAGTAGAATGTGGGGTTTTATGGCATTGGGATGAAGAATTACATCTCACCCTTCTCAGTGTCAGAGTTCAAGTCATTGATGGAGTTTAGGGATGCAGGGATCATAAAAGAGGTCAAGGAACTCCTCAACATTTTTGATCTTCTATAACCAGTCTGACAATTCTGAACCTTTTGGAGAAAGAACACTAAAAGTGTTTATTTCTTAAAGAAATAAATTTGTGTTGCTTAAATACAAGCACTATATTTAAATAACACACATTTTTAGCCTTAAGTTATACATCAAGTATTATGCTTTCTGCATATTATAAACCGACTTAATGACTCAACTTACTGATATGCACCATATTACTATTCATGGTATTTTGAGGATTTTGACTACATTATCTTAATACAGAATAGCTTGATAATTCTCAGGATATCAGAAAATATTTTCTATTGTTTGAATTTATCATGCAGTTTATTGTATACCATATTTCATTTTCTTGAAAAAACTTATTTAAAATAACTAAATATAAAATATTATCTGTTGCATTGCTACCAGACAAGAAAAAAGCTCCAAAGCACTTAAATATGTGTGTGTGTGAAGGGTGGTCTCCCTTTCATTTTTAACATGAGCTGTTAATTGGCTAGTAAAAAGTACATAACATGTTGGGAGTAGTACCTTCTAACAAAAAAAGCAAAAGCTAAGTATGACTAACACACCAAAACAATTTTCTGCAAGTGGTAAGTCATTTTTTCCTATTTCCCTTCCCAACGGAACAAGAAAAATACACATTCTTCTACAGTCTGTTCACTGACACGCTGCTTATCTGATGATGCACTGCTTCAGGTTGTTTTCAGGAGCTACTACTTAAGATAGAAAGGAAGAAATAGTAATATGGGAAAAACAGGACAAAACAACTTTTCAAGTGTACCTCTTAGGTACGATTCACTTCCAAATGAGCAGAAATAAATAATTCCAGCAATACAGAATCTTATGGAGCAGAGGTTTTTCCATACTTGCAGATTGGAGAGTAACAAATAAAGAAACCCCTCTAAATTAGGGCTTTAAAAATCCAAGGCTACTATAAAGAAACAAGATTAACTTAATCCCCTAACAATCCAATTTATGACTAGTAAAGGGTTATGAAAAATTCCATCTAGATGTCAAATCTAAGGAAACACAAAGTCTTTGGAGACACATAATGATAAACTGCAGATTGAGCAATAAGCTCATTGAACAGAATGAACAGTTCAAGAGTTCAGAACATGTTCATTTGAAAGGTGTTCAGTTAAAGAGAAGGGCATGGTATAGACAAAGGCACGGAAAGGTCATCATTACAGTCATTTCATCTTCATTACAATGGTGCAGTCATAGCATTGGTGCACACACTTAAGTTCACACTTGCATGTCAGTGCACTGCTTTGGAGATGAAACAGAAAATACTTTTCACAGATTAATGAATCCTGGGAGCTATAGGCAGGTATATAAGAACTTCTTGCTCTATTATTATTTTGAAAAATAAATAAGACATGCAGTGTGTTTATTTCCTCATCATGTGAGATCAATTAAAAATTGCACTCTATCAAGAATGGTCCAATTCTTCACCATACAGGAATAAAGCATATCCCGATGGGAGTGCGTCTACCTGTCAGACTGTAGCCCAGAACTCAATTTTTCAAGCCAGTTGCTATCTTAAATGTGGTAGTTTATAATGAGCAGAAATAATTAGATGTTTAGAAGGTTTCAATAACATAATGAAGTCTGGCTTTTGAAATCAAGAGTGCCTACTCCTGTCAAAAATCTGATGAAATTCCCAGTGAAAAAATTGTCAGCTTACATTCAGTAAACCAAACTAAGATTTTGGCTAGAATGTAGAGCAGATAACCCCACTCTTGAAAACAGACAAATAATGACCATTGCAGGAGGCCAAAATCCTGGTTTTATATCAGATCACATTCAGCACCTAGCATTACGTCCAGATAAAATCACTTTAGCAACAAGCAATAGATGTTCAGGTCTTCATGGGAGGTCTCCAAACTGAGTATTGACCCAAAATTAGTCTATCCCAGATAGATTTAGACAGCAGCACTGGGGCAGGAGACTCATTCAGTATGATAATGGTGTGAGAATTTGACCCACAGCATTCCATAACGTACTTTGCAGCTTTCAAGAGCAGTTACTGAACATTTTGTCATTAAGTATAATTCCCACAGATTTTGGTATCAATTATAGACAATCTGCACTTTTCAAAATCTACGCCCAATTTGGTATGAAAAAAATCTGCTGTTTAGACAATATCAAGTAGTATAAGTCATTATGCCAGATTGATGTTCAAATTAACTCACACAAATACTTTGGACACCTCCTGGATGCTCATGCAAATCCTAAGATTATACACTTCCAGCAGAAGCTAGGAAAATTGTATTTAAAATATCATTTATTTGACGTTATTTACAGTGTGTAAGAACTTGCCAAAAAAGTAAATATTTTTGTATTTCGCTGTAAAATGCAATTTTCCTGAAAGGCAACAGAAGATTTTAAAACTGTTAAAAGAAAAGGAGAAAGTGTCTGCAATATACTCCATTGATATCACAGGATGCCCTGACCATCATTAGTGATAGTCTGGTGTAGCCCCACAGGGTAACGTAGTTACAACTCAAGAAACACACCAATTAACTACAACTAATCAATTATCTCTCATAACAATAAGAAGTATAATTCTTTTCCCACCTATTGTTCTTGTTAATTCTCCTTACAGTAATTGTGACAAACATAATAGCTAAGGTGTAGTAAAACAAAAGGATTCTATTTGAAAGCAGCACAAACATTAAACTCATGAGTTATCTTGATTCATTTTCTTCATCATACCCAGTTCACGGCTGGAAGAGATCACATTATTTCTAAATATACAAATAAACCCAAAACTAAATCTAGACTTATCTAGATTATGGCACACAAGGGAGAAAACAGAGGAGGTCATGAAATCAGAGACTGCTGTTTCTTCTCATAATGTAATTACACTTTTGGCTAATGAAATCACTGCAGTCTCAGAGTAAGGGCTTGCAAGTCAGAGCTCTCACACGCTTGTGAGAGATGGGGTAAAGAAATACTGTTTACCATTTGTGTCAGAGGGATGCCCACTAATGCCCAAGATCCAAGAACAATTTATTTTGTTTTTGAACTCTGAGCAACACTGAATTTGCGATCAAAGCTCTTTTCTAATTACTACAATAAAAAGAAAATTAGCTTAATAGGGAGGAAAGTCTGGTAGAGAGAGAAAGAGCACATCATTCTGTACTGCCAGTACCCTCCAAACAGCTGAAAACAAACACAGCTTAGCTCAGTGAAGAGAAGCAGCAACAGAGCAAAGCAATAGAAAAGGATGGCTGAGCACTCAAGGCCTTTATTCGTATCATTTAGGCGTTCACAGCCCTACTCCAATCTGCACAAATGCTCTTACTCCCAATCAGGGGAGTCGTTCAGGTAAAGATCTCTAAAGCTCATAAGGGACACACAGTTTAGGGTCTCAGTGGAAAAAAAGGAGAAAGCAGTATATTCTGGTCCAAATTACAAACTCCTGTTCTTGATTCCTTTTCGAGATACTGTGCTAACACCCTACTTGGCCCCCCTCGGCAGTGGCTAATGCTTTCCACCACACCAAGTGTGCCAGTGAGTTGTTTTTCCTTTTAGGCAAATTAAGAGTGGCAAGGTAAAGATTTTGACCCACAACTGCTGGCCACTCACGTGCACCTGTGTAATACAAGGTATGATTTACCCAGGGGAAATGAATGGAAAACCCAAGATTTCTCACTTGGATAAACCTGTCATACTCTCATTTTCTATTACCACTTAGGGGAAAGGAAAATATATTATCTAATTGCTGTTACTTGTCACTGGAATAACATTTTCTAGCTTTTGGTAGCCAACAGCACACAGCTGGCATATTCCAAAGGACAGAAACAAACTCTGCCCACTGCATCTGAACCAGGCAGTAGTAATGTATAAGGGGTAACGGAATTATTTTCGTCTTTGGCTAAATATGTAGGGGGAAAAAAACTACAGGGTGTTTCAAAAGGATGGACCCAATTTCAATTGAAGGTCCATTTCAAATGGGTCCATTTTTTTGAAACACTATGTATTCTAAGAAGACAAAGAATCACATGTTGTATTTTTAAATAATTTGAATTAAAGACATTAAAGAGATCAATCTGATTAATATACAGCAAAAGACTCTGTTGGTTGGTAGTCTCATTTCCTGCTTCAAACCTAGCTTAGGAGACCAGTTGGTCCCTGAGTTCACACATATAGTCTGGAACATACCTGACTGTTGGCTTCTAAGCTGTGAAGTCACATGATGATTTACCTAATATGATTGTGTTTGAATAATGAAAACCAAATTCTTTCCTCTTTTTGCCCAAGTCCTTCTCCAAATCTTTCAATGTGGATGTTAAATCCAACAAGCTTACAGAAACGAGACCAACTTACAAGCAAGGAGGCCATTATCACCCTTCACATTAAATGAACCCATTTAATTTTCAAATCTAGTTGCAAAATTAGTTCTTGCCTATTAAACAATTCACAAGAAATTAATGGCAGAAGGTTTTGCTTTGACTGTCATAAAGATCACCAAAACCGCCTGTGTTTAAGATGCTAATTAGAGGGGCTCAATGCCAAAAAAATAATTCTGGTAAATTAAATCCCATGATTAATTCATACCATCCGTTTTAGCATTAATCCTAGCATTAAGATACAGAGTAGTCCCCATACACACAAACATACACACATCTCTCTCACTTTGGGGAATAAAGTAATAGTAATTCCTAGGGGTTTTTTAATAATTCTTCATATTTCATGTACCTTATTTAATTAATATAACTAGATAGTTAATCTGTTACTTTGTATGTCTTGTTTGCAATCTCTGTTAAGGCCTCTAGATTTTAAAAACTCAAAATAAGTTCTCAAACATCATTTAAGCAGAAGTGTTCATGAAACCACAAGGACTAACAGATTTACTGTTGTGCATCATACTCCTCTCCATTACTGTTTTGGGGACAACATAAATTCTCACTGGATTATAATTTAAGCTTTAAAAATAATACCTGGTTATAAATACACAAAGGACTGCAGCAATAGTACATAAAGTACATAGTACGTAAAGTCAGTAACATCACACACCTGGAAATTTCCTATAGTTTCAAAAGCAAATAATCACTCGATGACAGAGACCTTAAATCACTGCACCAACATCATGACTCTACTGCTAGCATTCTCTACAATTTCCTTTCCAATAAGAGTATAAAGGCTTATATTCCTGTTAGGGGAAGCAGGAAGAAACAATGAATCTTGGATGTCTAAGACATCTTTTCCTTGTGTCTTCACTTCACTCACCTTAATATAATACAGTTCATCACAGGCACATACGTTTTTTCCTAAGCATATTGATCAATACAACTTTTATGAGCCAATGATGTGACAGGGCTTCCCAAATTCAGCTCTTCCATTCATGAAAATACAGTAAAATGAAATTAAACATTAAATGAAGATTTTTTTTCTCTCTGAGCCAGCACAACAGACAGGTTTGCCAAGAGATTTGTCAAGTGCATTATTTACTGAAAAGACATATGCTCATATCACTGTTTCCTTCAGTTCATAACACATAACTCTGGAGTAGCCAATAATAATTTAAAATGCTAGTCCTAAATATTTGTTGATACTATAATGACTGATATAACCAGTAGCTGAAAAAGCCTTTAAACAACTTCTTTGTTTAACAACTATCAGTTTTCAGTGTCTCTTGTATGTAGTTTTCACTGATTCTTTAAAATTTATTTAAAGCCAATGGATCAATCACTTCTGTGAAAATACCTCCTGAACATCAATTTCAATAAGGTACATTTTTACCATGTTTTTGACAACCCATTGCAAACAATGACATTATTACTATTGGTTTTCTGCTGATATTGTTACTGATGGTTCAATGTAGACAGCACCTTCTGGTTTTTTTTTTCATTTAGTATCTTAAGTCATATCTAAAGCTGTTATTTTACAACCTCTACATACCACTTTTTCAAAGTAGCAGGGGCATCTCATCTGCTCAATTACTTATTAGTGTTGCTAAAGAATATCATTTCCTCTCGTGGCTGATAAAATATTAATCAAAAACAGGAACATAGTGATTTCCCAGTGTGGATGTCTTCTAATGGTAATACATGGAGTCTAAGAGAGATCTGGAGGTCACGTAATCGCTCTTGAAGGCAGGGAGGGGCTCAAAGATAGTAATGACATTGTATACTGAGTAATGAGATTGTATTCAAGGAGCACTGGATAGCTTAATTATTGCTGCTCTCTAGGAAAAAAACCACAAGTGTGATTACATGGATGCACGCAAAGATTTATTGGGGATAACAGTACATAACTGAAAAAAAAAAATCTTTTGTAAACAATTTTGATCCTTGCTATTGCTCAGTATTACTCAGTAGAGCCACAGAGAGGTGAACTTTCCAAATTATTACTGTGTTTCATGTCCATGTATCAGTTACTCATAATAAAAAAACAGCAAATAATTATCTGTTCCTTCTGTCAGTTATTAAACATCCATCCCATCCTGTCTTTAGGTATTTTTGTTCCTATCTTTTTCATAGGATTTGACAGAGGAGGGAGGAATGAGAATGAAGAACAGAGAGGCCACTGAGAGATACATGGGAAAGCTGTGACAGCTTGAAAAAGAACCTAAATCTCCTTAAATATAATACTGTACCATCATGTATCCTTCTAAAGTTTTGATGCAAATACTCTTGACTGACTTAAAAAAAAAAGCTATCCTAAATAACTTCTAAACAAATAAATACTGCAAAGTCGTGGTCTTTGCTGGTGGTGGAAGTGTCTCAACGTGGATCAACCAGTAAACTAATTTTAACATAACAAAGCCATCAATAACAGGAACCAGCTTATAGAAACCGTGCCATCAAACAAATAGTGCTCAGCTGTGTCTGATGGCAGGAAAACCTAGTCAGTACTCAAAATGTCAATTCCATCAATCTGTGGGCACTTCCCAAGTCTGGTGGCAAGCATACATTCTACCTTCCCTAGAACTGTCAACCACTTCCCTTGTCACAGTTTTGAAGAAGAAAGGACAAAGACATATACAAAAATAATGCTATTTTTCCCTCTAATAAATATACGTCATATTAGTATCACACAATACAGTGAATTCTAAAAGTGCTGTAACACTGGACAAGATGAAATATGACTTGCATCCAAGCTCAAGAAAAAATGTCATCTCTTGGCACTTGTTTTGTAATTCTTTGAATGCAAGGAGACATAAAACAGTCCTGTCAGCAGTCAAAAAACAAACAAACAAAAAACCCCAAACCTGGTTTTCCTCACAGTATATGTACTACTTCGCCTGACAAAACTTTGTGCCCTGAAAAAAATGAGTATCATTATCTAAATGGTGAATACAGAGGACACTTAGAACAAGCAGGTAGGAAAGATGGCTAAAATACAAATCAGTTAAAACTGCTTATTTAATAGTAATGTTAAGCACACAGCACTTTTCAGCTACGAATCTAAAAACATTCTGTAAAATATAAAAGTGCAAATGACTTGCTTTCCAGTCATATATCAGTAAAACTGAGAAACTAATATACAAATTCATTTGTACAAAGTCACTCAAGCAGGTCAAAGTCTGGGTCAGGAACAGAATGAAGGTCACTTGACATTACTCCAATTTACAATCAATTTTTCTTCTATTTAGCATGGCACAGAAGATAAATTCATGATTCAGAGAAAAGGCTAAGAAGCAGGAAAAGGATATAGGCAGAAGTAACAGCCAAGTTATTTCAAAATATGCAAAAGTCCCCTTTCACTTACATGTATTTATTATATGTAGGAAACTATTTTTGTATAGGAATTGATTGCTGTTCATTTAAATTAATTTTCCTCCAAGAAAATGTAAAGAATCATTTTATTCATTAAAAAATCAGCATTGTCTCTGCATGATTTTTGCACTAATAATTTGGGATCCAGTTCTGTTACAAGCTTGACATCTCCACCAAGGTTTCTGAGAATCTGAACTTAACATCAGCAAGACTTGAGTCTGCTCAGAATCCTGAAGCAATAGTCCTTAATGAGAAGAGGAGTGTGGGTGGCGAGCTGGTTTTGATAAGTAGTAATAGGATGAGCAAAAAGTAATATACCAACGGTTGATATATTACTTGACATGTCAATTGTTGGAGAGTTGCTGTATTGAATTCGTACCTACAGCAAACACAATACACAAGATTCTAATATACTGCGGTGTTTGCTACATATTTTCCAAGTGATTGTATTGACTTTGTAAACAAAGATTATATGAAAAAATAAAGACTCCTGTACCATATAATATTTACCAAGAGAACAAATCTATCATAGCTGGAAATAAAACCACAATTTCACCAGTGTCAGGAAAGGAGGAAATAAATTGACCATTTGAAATGAGATCAGATACTTCAGTTTGGATCTCAGGCACAGAAGAGAGTCTCCTTCTAGTGCAATAGTTGATTATTTTAATTTTCAATACTGCAGGCAGGAAAAGGAGAAGAGGACGAATGGAGTATCACATGCTTAGAGTGAACAGTTCAGGTATTTCAAGAATCAAAATACTAAACTTAGGCTAGCCAAGACTAATTTTCCTCTTATAGTTCATTTCCTATGGGATTAATATCAAAAAACCTCCAGCTAAGTCCACTTGAGTATTTGTCCACATACTCACACAATAATGAGGTGAAAAGACAGGACAGAATAACCAATTACAAAAATGAAAGAATGAAAGAAGAATGAAAATATAAGCAAAGACTTTAAGTAAATATTAGGGCCTTAACAACATGCAAAATCATTTCTTTCAAAAGATTCAGAATTACTTCTGGAATAATATTAACAATGAAAGTTGCATTCCTGAAACACAGAACACCTTTCAAATAAATAACTTTTATTTATTTTGTAAAGATTTGGGAAAAAAAATTTACAAAAAAGATTTTGTAAAATACTTTAAAATAATCAGCTCTCATCATGAGATTGCTTCAAATATCTACTAGAGCAGGAGATTACTAAGAACAGATCTGTGAAAATAAAGGTCTATACTGGACTTACTGTAAGATTCTAACTTGACAGCAGAAAAGGTGTTTTATATTTGCTCAAAGTACTTTATAAATTAAACTATTTAAGGGAAAAAGTTATTTATTTTAAATAAAGATTACTTTACATGGGATTTCCCTCCTCATTGACACAGATTTTACCTATTAGTCTATCAGACTCCTTTTCTTTGTGCAAGCTCAGCTTATAGAATTCAGAAGTTTTGAAGCTGTATGTTTAGGTTTGAAGCTAATATTGTTAAGTCTGCTCTTCAGTGTGTCAAAATATTTCTAAGCAACACATTTACTTAAGTAAAACAGAGTGATGCCACCCTAAACATTCCCCACACAATAAAATGTATATAAAAACGGAACATGTTAGCAGAAAGCAACCTGTCATAAGCAGAGCACTGTATTTAATATTCAGATCAAGGCATCTCTGTCTCATCCCAGCAAACCCTTTTGACAAAAGCCACCCAATGTCTGCCAGCAGTATTGAGTCCAGCTGAGGACAAATTTCAAGATGAACCTGAAATCAATTTGCCATCAAATTTTCATGCTTCTCCCAGACTATCTGTGGCATTTTAATTACAAGCACCCCAGGCAGGGGGTACTACAGATATTGACACTTAGCTCCTACAATAAACTTTATTGGCAACCTCTGTCTGAATGTAGTACTCAACTAGAATAACAAGAAATAGATGAGGATATCTAAGCAATAAGGTGGCATAATCACTTTGGAGTGGTTTTGTTCCCAATGGTGGACATCTCTACTAAAGAAACTTTTCTGGATTAAAATAAACTTCTGTTTGATGGCAAACTCACTTTTGTAATGAACTTGTAAAAGATCCCAAGTCCTTCAAGAAGATTAAGCAACATTTAGTTTCTTCCAATTCCAATTTAATTTCGTGGTGTTCTAATCCAACATTTATAAAATTCTGAAGTAGTCCCTGTAAACAACTGGATTCAAATTAGATCAGTGACAGGCTACAGAATCAGGGAATGTCTCTACATCTATTTAGATTTCTACTCCTTGGGTTTTCCCTGCACCATTTATAAGGGTTCCATATCTTAGCAATTAAGGATCTAAACCGGACACAAACCAGTGATATTCAAGTTCTGCAATGTAAGAGTTAAAGCTTTTTTAGTAAAGATATTCAGAAGCAGTTTGCATACATGCAGTGTCTTATCGAGCACAGTGAGGGCAAGGTTGCTTGCAAGCCAATTTTCCTCACTATGAAGCATTTAGGAGGATGAAAGATTCCTAAGAGAGACATGTAGAGAGGCTAGCATGCCAATATGAGGGTGGTTTGCTATACATGGTTAGGGGAGATGTTGAGAGAAGGAAAAGACGACGAGGTCACTCCAAACTGATTAGAAATTTGAAACTTATAAAAGCTGCCTGTAGTTGCAACAATAGGGTAAATACAAAAAAATACATGGAAGGAGAAAGAAAATAAAACATTATTCCACAATGTTATACCCTAATACGAGAAGAGAGGAAGTGTGTAGCAGACATAAAAGACTGTGACAGCTGAAAAAGCAGAAAAACTGTAGGATGCTTTATTCAGGTGTGGTTTGGTATTTCCTAAGCTACCAGGTAGGAGATGTCAGCAGCAAACAAGCTGATTTATAGGGGATATCAAAGGGTCTGGATTACTGGTTATTCTGGAACTTCAACACAAAATACACAAAGCTGAAAAACGAAAGCTTGTAATACCAGGAAATTTTACAAATTAAAGAACAGGACTATGTGACACGCTTGTCTCCCAGATCCCATTTATTCAGTAGTATTGTCTATTTGTGTCCATGTTCATATATGAAGTCCAGTGTCTAAGTGAAACCGATGAACTCGAAATGGAGACTGACACCTCTATCCCTGCATTAAAAGCTGGTGGTGTTCTACCAGGCAATAAAAAAAGTAACAACTAGATTTTATCCCAGATGTTCCCTGCAACATTAAAACTCAGTTATGTTCTTTGCTGTTGAATATAAAACACATTTTTGGAAAATAAACAAAAAGAAAATTCTACATAAATATTTATTAAAACATTTACTTTTACAAATTGTAAAAATAGGCAGCCTCTCACCATATTGAGTTCTCAAACGGTTTTAAAACATTCTGCCTAATGAGACAAGTACTGATACTAAAGCTAAGTGTATCACTTTTCTTATCTCTAGCACAATCACTGATGTGAGAGAAGAAGTTTGCAATGACAATGCCAAAGGCAGCAGTCCAAAGTCTCGGTACACAGAGCAGGCAAATCCCTTGCCCTCTGTAACTCACCACAGTACTACTGCCTGCATCAATGAGAAGTTTGTCAAGTCTAAACCAGTATCTTCAGGACTCTCAGTTTAAAGGAATTCCCTATTTCTACATGCGTTCTCACTAAACTAATTTAGTTTTTATCACTGAACGTATGAAAGCCTGTCATACGGAGGTCATTTTTAATTCCACTCCTGGTAGTTGATATAAAGAATGAAATATTTACTTCATTCATATAACCTGACAACAAACATATGAAGAAAAGTCAAAGTTGGCTGCTAACTCCCTACAGAGAAGTTACATAGAGAAAAATAATCAATATATTAATTACTTTATTTTAAATACATGGTGCCCATCCCAAATCCAAATTTTGTAGGTGAATTATGAAAATCAGATAAGTGGAAGAAAAGTTGTATGAAGTTAACAGGCATAAACTGGTCTAATGGCTTAAAACCAGACTGTGAATCTGACTGTCCATCAGATATTTGTTATGGGTATCCTGCAGTTTCTTATATGAAGCATCAGCTCAATCCACAAAGAATAAACAAAGATTTTCAGGGTGATTTTAAACACTCTTGGGATAGACAACTCTTCAATAAGCGAACTAATAGATTTCAAATGTGAACATGGTTTGGCCAACATATTCTTTCAATTAGTTTTATTTTAGTATAAATATGCCAGCAATATGGAATCCTGTCACATCAGGAATTTCCTGAAATGAGGCACTACTGCTGTTTAAGTTATCTGATTGAAGCTTTTAGACAGAGTTCCCCAGACAGAGTGATCTATTCCCATTTGGTAGTGACTGCAGTTATCAGTAGCCAAGAACAATGTGTTGTTTCAGCCACTCCCTGAGGCATAAGAAGCTCAAACACCTTAAAAAATTGGTTTGTGACAGATAATTCACTCATACATCATTTTACACGCCCATACATATTACATAACGAAAGCAAGTTAATATTTGTGCTGTGCTTTGAAGATGTAAGGTAGAAATGCTTTTATTACTAATAAACGGTATTTTTCAGACATCAGCACTGAAACTTTAATGAACCTCTGGATATTGAAATACATGGTACAAATCATTTAGTGATACTGTTTTTAACTTCAGACTTGTACATGAGGAAAGAAGGATTTAAGTTTACGCTCATGTTAGGGTGCCATGTTGAAAAAGCTGTCTTGTTTGAGACAGTTTATTTCAGCTACTTCAGGCATACGTTAAGCTAACATATAATGGAAATATGTATATGTATTACATTGAATACAGAGTGCAATGTTAACACATAGGTTTATGCACTGCAAATATCTGGTGACTCAAGGAAAGTCATTGGAGATCTATGGGTCAGCTTCTCCTGCTGAGTAACCCAGTAGAAACTTTAGTATTTTAGGCCCAAAATAAACTACGTGCAACAGAGCTGGAATAAATAGCTCCTCAGGATAAAGAATGGAAATTACAGAAGCATTGAGAATTCTATGGACTACTACAAGAAGGAAAAAATGCTGAGTTTATGTCTCTCTGAAAAAAATTAGGAAACACCAACAAGAAATTTACTGACAACTTTTCTGCTCTTTCTGGCTTTTCTTGCACAAAACATTCAGCTTAATAAACTCCTCTTTCATAAAGTACATCAGCTATATAATTTGATAGATTTAATAATAGAACAGCTTCAAATAATATGGTCCCTCAAGTTTCTGAGAATTTTTACTCATCCAATACCTTGTACAATGCACTCATACGTGTTTTGTACATTCAGTAAAGACTAAAATGAATTTTGCATGCAAGGCTACGCAAAAGGCTATTTTTAATTACTCAATAAATTGCAAGTTTAGAAATATAATGCATTAGGACAGAACCTATCCTTGCCTGAAGAACCTATTAAACTTCCATCTCTTCATTAGAAGACTAAAAATCATAATTAGAATTTTATTTTGGACAAATCCTTGCCAAGCCTGCACTGTCTGCTGCAAATATAAAAGGACAGAGACTCAGCAGATGAGGGTTTACATGTGAACACAGCATCATTTTTGAGTATTCCATAAAATCTTACAATATAATCTCCGACTCAAGAAACCAGCAACTGTGAGCAGTTTTTCTGCTTGTCTGTATTCCACTCAGCTCTGAATTCCTTTTCATTTATCAGCCAATGAGCTATTAAAAAGTTAAATATTGTTAAAGTCTTATAACTATGTGGTTAACTGTAAAACCTGAGTTCCTACTGAAAAAAGAAAACAACGCTTTGATATATGCTCAAACTCCATCTCATTGTCAAAGATTTCTCAGTACAACTGTCACCAAATATACAGAAGACAAGAATGAAAACAATCCAACAACCAATCAAGTTTTAACATTTAACTTGATGAATTTCAAGTGAGTTTGTCTTCTAGATTCTGGGTTGTTTGTTTTTTTCTTCAATGAAAGAAGCAAACACAACACTTTGGGGAAGACATATATTAGGAAAAAATGTACTTCATTATTTCACTGAGCACACTTAGCATTTCCAAAGAACTATTACTTTCTAGATTTTGGGAGTCAGCTTTTTCAAACAATTAGTACAACATAGGAGGAGCTGTGCATCCACACAAATGTAAAGGTCAACAGATCATCATAACTTTTACAACCCTAAATCATTTTGGAATCTAAGACAAGTGCATAAAGGGACAGCAGTGTGAAACGAGACAGCTTACACAAAACGTTGCTAAAAACAAGCAAGGAGTCTTCAGCAGGCTCAAAAGCAACAGAAAGGCCAAAGAAAGCACATAGAGAGAGCAATTGAAAATATTTCTAAAAACCATTCCGAAGGTGTAAAAGGAGTGGAAACTAATTTCTACCCAGGTAAGGTTGACAGCAGTTTAAGACCTCTTGAGAAGTACCTGATTTCTGACACTGGTAAGAAAGAGAAGTTTAGGAAACAAACACATTTTTTTAAATCAGGGTGTTCAGCAGCATAGTTAAGACTTCTAATCAACAGAAGTTGGGGGTGAGCAGTTGATTTCAATGCATTCTTATCCCCAGGGTCCTTCTGTATGGGCAAATGAAAGCTGTAATGACCTGCTGCATAAATTAAATCTCACAGAGACAAAATACAACAGAAGATTGATGCATAAAGACAAAAAAACAGGCATAAAATAGCAGGATAACTGCAAGGCCATAACCACATCTTGATATGAGATTACAGACTTGCGAAGTTTAACATCTTGTTTTGAAGATATTGCTCAAGGACTTTCAAACCTGTATATTAAAACTAATGAGCTAAATAGGCCATGCATTAAAAGACTAAAATCTGGTGTCATTCTTGGAAGAGTGAAGACAAGCACGATCATTTTTTGCTCCCCTGAATGTTGAATTACAGTGATTAGATTCCTCTACAAGCTGCATTAATTTGTCATTTGCATGGAGACAGTGTAATAGGAAAACATTTTCCACATTAGTGCAACAGAGAGCTTTTATGCCTGAGCTTTATAAAGAATAAATTTGCAATTTTCCAGAAAGAAATAAGGTAATGAATAACTGGAATTCCAGTATGGGAATACTACTTCTCTCTACAGTAGCCATTTCAATTAAATATACAAGATCTGAGACTACACCATTTTCATTGCTGTATCCTAAGAGGCATTGGTTTGCTTGAGCCACGCGGTCAGATGTTTTCAAATCATGTATGAAAAAGTTAAATTTTATTAATCAGTAAAGGCAGTGAGGTCCCAAAAGAAGACTTAGTAAAAATAGGCTGGCATACAGAAATATGTTAAAATAGGCATAAATGACTCATGATTCATATTCCATATTCTTAAACACGTTCAGACCCAAACCATGGATTTATTTTCTTGTTGCAATCCAGCAGTACTTTTGTCATTTTTATTTAGCAAGAGCACTAATAAGGACTTTTCCTGCTGCAAAAATCTCACTATATTTCATAGAATCAAGGAAAAGATAGAGGTAGCTAAAAGTCAAAACTAAGGACAATGGCTCAAAGTCTAACACAGTATTTTATCGGCTTCAGCAAGGGCTAAATTTCACACACTTTTTTCCATCTTGTAAGCCAACAAACAGGCAGGTGACTGTTGTTTGCCACTACCAGGAAAACTGTTCATGTGTTTACCCTAAGTTATTTAGTCATCTGCTGTTACAGCAGGTGATTAAATCCAAAACTAATCAGTTTTTGTCTTCAGATTTTCTTACATGTCAGACATCACCCTGTGTACTCCAATTTGCTTTGTGGAAACTTCTGATTTTTTTCAATTAATTTTTAATAACTTTAACATAAAGCAGCGCTTAAAATGATAAAGCTGTAGCATAATGGTTCAATACAGAGAAACAAAGAGCTTTCTGCAAATGCAGATGTCCTACATCTTTCAACCTACTGTAGCTGAAGACAACCACGCCACCCTGCTGCAGGACTTCCTCTATTTTTCAATTAAAATCAGTGCACTATAGTTAGTATTTTTATTGGTCTGGTTCAGATGCTTATTCTGAACGTAGAATTGTATACTAAATGAAAAATGGTGATTAAAAAAAGAAAAAAAAAACAACTTGAAAAGGTTACTGAACATCAAGATAAAGTGAAATAGAAATAGCTTCTAGAAAACTAATATTTGTATCCCTATAGTGTTAATTATGCCCTGGATTTTAAGGAGATTTTAAATTGCCTCTTTTAACAGATGTTCTCTTAAAAGAATGGCTTATTTGGGAAATGATAGGTCTTTGTCAAAGCTTACCCAGTGGAATACAAAAATTAGTACCAACTAACTATAGCCCCAAGTATTACAAACTCTGTATTCTCAACAACAATATGCCACCCCTGTTAGCAGCTAGCTTAATAATTATATGTAAGATATCTTGAAGACACAGCAAGTTCAACTCCACTAGTAAAGTTGATACGCTTCCCCCTCCAGAGCTGGCCATATTGAAATCAGTCATACATACGAAAAGTGGTTTGATGACAAAGAAAAAACCCAAAACCACCAAAACTCATCCAACCTCCAAAAGATACGCTGAAATCTGCCCCCATGCTGCCCCTTCCCTTCCTTCATCTTCCAAACAAGAGGGCAATTTACAAAAGATAAATATACCCCTGATAGCAATAGATATTTATTTTATAAAAATGAAGCCTTAAAAGAAAAAAATAATTAAAACTCCAGTTTTTTTAAAGCAATCCTAGATTTTGGATGTTATAAGCAATAATAGAAAATATCCCCCAAAGCATATTTCAGACAAGCAGATGTGAATACTCTCAACAAAATCCTGATTCCTAGAGTGAGATTCAGGAATGAGAAATCTACTATTCTGGCATAAATCAAACTTAATCAAAACAATGAGAATCATGGATATTAATTTTTACAATTCATTTCTCACATTGGGAATTAAACCCAGAATTATTCTACCAGATAAATTTGAACAGTCTTTTCTAGTTTCCACATAAAGTAACCCAGCTAGAATAAATCCAAGCTGCTATTGCTATGGAGTGCAACTCCTTGTGCGATTAGTTGGTCACCAGTTTCCTGTTAAAATAAGTTAACTATGTACCAAGAAATCTACATCATCAGAGGAGGATAAAAGACCTTCTCTGTATATAAACTAAGAATTTTCTGTATCATAATCCAAAATGTAAACAGTAGAATAGGAAAGCAAATGCACTTTGTATTAACATGCACACTTTTTGGCAAGATTACTTTGTTAATAATTGAGATCTTAATTGAACTGCAGTTTCAAAAAAAAGCCAAACATATATATGGTATCCTCCTGTGACAGTAGCAGAACTCCCTTGACCTTAAAAAAGTCAAGATTTCAGCCCATACTTAACCTGATGTGCTTCTGGGTTATTTTACTGAACTAAATAAGTGGGATTTGCCCGCTTCTTTTTAGTACCACCAGTCACTTCCTACCTATTTGGCACTCATCCTTAGAACGTAATAGGTTTGGTACTGCCTTTTTCATTTTCAAATTCATGGTTGCTTGGTGGTCTTAATTTTCTCAGAGTATTCAAAGATGACAGATTAATAGGTGGTTCTTGGCAACTATGTGGGCAGATCTTTAATGGAGCTCATTAGTTTATATTAGTGAATAGCATACAGAGAAGTGGAAGCTGTTCCTAGAGGACAACACTTCTACTGCGAAATAGAAAAAATGAAAATTAATAAAAATTAAAATGCGTACTTCTGTGATTAAACAAACACCAATTACATCAATTTAGGTGAAGAAGAAACAAAGCACATTGTTTATTCAGTACAAACATTAAAGAAAATTCCAAAACTTACTATGGTGCTACAGTAGGGTTTTTTGTTACAAAATTCAGCTGTCCTTAATCACAGAATCACAGAATAGCTTGAGTTGGAAGAGACCTTAAAGGTCATCTATTCCACCTCCCCTGCCATGTGCAGGGACATCCTCCACCAGAATTATACCAGAAAACGGGAATTTTGAGATTTACCAAGCATACATTGTACATCTGTTTATCGTCTAGGACACTTAGTAGTGTAACAGGCAGCTACTCACCCAGCAGAGAATTCTGTGGGATCTCCTATCATAATAAGCCTTGAGCTAGGAATGGATTATGAAAAAAAATAATAATCACAATATTAAATGCAAGTCAACCTTGGCACTCAACCAAAAACCCCTGGACATTTATATTAACATGGCACACATAAAAGGATTTCATTTCACACAAAACATTTTTTATTTAACTTTATTGGACTGTTTTCCAGCACCTGCTTAGGTTTCCAGGTAACCATGAAGTTTAATAAACCTGTACAATGATAATTAAACACTGTAAATAATTTATCTGCTTAATCTTCCTAACTGGCCTTTTATTCCTTTGTAGAAAAGTGATCCTTGCTGACATTCTGAATAAGGTTGGCAAAATAAGTGCAGTGAGGAGTGGTAGCATAAAGTGGATTTGCTCTCAATAATGTATGAAGCCACATGCTGGGTAGAGGAATCCTCACAAAAGCGGTACCACAGCAATCTGTTCCTTTCATCTGCAGCCAGCATTTAAAGTGAAGGTGCTGCTCCGAATCAAAAGCACAATCATTCATTTGTGAGCAGATGTCCTTCACACGGCAGGCAGCACTTTTTCAAAACAGAGCTGAACAAATGCACTGCTGTGAGACAAGTTCCCCTACCCATTAAAGAAAGAACACAGTATATATTAATTTAGCAGGTTATTGAATGTTTTAAAGTAGAATTTATGAAGCAGAAAAAGCATGTGGTGAAACAAAATGGCTATCAAACTAAAATATGAAAAAGCTCCCCTAGTTATTCGTTTGCAAATTGCAGGAGTCCAAGGCTCATGACAACAGTTTATGCAGGAAATAAACCGAAATGTGAGGGGTGTGATTTTCCACACTATACTCGGATTGTTAACTAAAAGAGGCCATTAATTTGAGAAAATGCGTGTGATGGTAAGATTGCATGTATATGTAGTCTGTGTTCACGTTTGTTCATAGAATTTAAGATTAAATCAAAGTGAAAGTTGTTTAAAGCTGTTGGGACTCTGCACCATTAACAAAATAAACCTGAGAGCCGCTAAGAAAGGGAGTTCTGAGGCTTTTGGTTAAATAGATTTTTCCAGTTCCCTCTGCACGCACGAACCTTTTTTGGAGAGTGTTTCTTTTTCTAATAAAAACTTTTGGATACGGTCCATGCTCACTGTGGTAGACAGAAAGATTCACACTGACTCCTGCATGAGCCAGGCTAAGATCTTTGTTATGAAAATTACAGTGGTTGCTCTTTCAGTTTTAGGAGAGCATTGCTATTATACACATTAAAATACATATTATAAAATAACATACAAAATCCTTACTCCTTATTCATAATAATTTGAAGCTCCAAATCTAACCAGCCCCACCACCCCCCAGTTACAGCAACTGTATACTCTAGATGTATATTGCTGGCAAGACAGACCTCCCAAAGGCAAATGAAGGCACGCAAGTTAACTCTCCTGCAGTGACTAAGAGGCAGCTACATTCCTTTATGTGTATTGTTTTATAAATGTCTACTGGTTAGGTAGTTCCCCTGGCTCTTTTCTGTAGTCCTCTTATAAGAAGCAGAAGCACGTTGAGATCCACACCATCATTTTAGCCACAGCGTCCACAGTCTGCCCAGTCCCGCAGTCCCACCTGCAGCAATACCCATCACCCATGCACGTGTGCACATCACCCATGCACATCAAACCTTCAGAGCTATCTGCCTCTGCCAACAAAAGCCACATCTTTTCTTTCCTTCTTTCCTCTTTCCCATAACTTGGCTTAGAAGCACATCAATATTTACAATTACTTCATCCACATTAAACAAACACACTGACTTTTGCTGCCCACACAGAAAGAGGTTGATTCTTTCTTGCAGAAACATATTATTACCAGCAGTATCATTATTATAAGGTGCACTGCAATTTAATCCTGAATCTCTGTTTATATATGCATGATTATTATACCAGAAGTCATTTGTGGATAGCGCACAGATAAAAATGCAGCTAATAACTCTTACTGTAATGGTTAATCAATTTATGAATATATTATTTAAACTAATAGTTCAGGTAGGGTATCTTAAACAAGTTACAGAATACATCGACCAATTCAAATACCAGTTACTAGATCAATAAGGAACTATAAGTAACTCTGGGGAATAGGTACACTTGCATAAGAAACTGTGAATTTTTAAAATCCCTCTATTGGGAGAACAACCTCATGGAAAATAATTGTAGGCCATAACATTCGGATTTTGGCAAACTGTATGGTAAACTGGAAATAGAAATAAGAATTTTATACCATGTAGCAAACTATTTTTATACTATTTTTCGATATTAAAAAAGAATTTATTTTAAGTTAGTCCAAGGAAAACCGTACCTGATACTTCTGTTTAGCTTTTCGATTCATTAGTATTGAAAATACAACCTGGTTTATGTAACATGTGAACACACTGTCAAGACTATGCCCTAGACTCAATATAAAAGAAATATATTCATTTATAAGCATAAAATATTTTTCTCCTACAATATACGACAGACAAAACCAGAAAGAATTTAAACAAGTATTTTTAAGGCAATTTTTTTTCTTAAAAAAAAACAGACCAAGGCAAAAAGTCAAACAGCAAGCTGAAAGAAAAACTTTGTTTTCTTATAATAATTTCAGAAATTGTTAATTCTACTAGAAAATAAATTTGTGGAATACATCTTAATAAACAGACATATATCTAAATGTCACAAAAAATAAGTTCCTTATATGCACATTTTAAGTATGAACATACACACTGAAAAGTCAAATTGGGCTAGCAAATGGCATGCACAGTACTGTAGGTACTTAGCTAAACCTGGCAATTTAGCTCGTTGGCAACCACCATGAACAGGTCTCTGTATTTGATTTAGTACTTTTTTTAATCTGAATGTATAACTTTAATCTTTCAAAGGAGGATTTTTAATTAAAGGTACTGAGTGCAAATTCACTCAGTGAGCCGCTGCCCTCCACCACGCTGATGCTAAAGGTGCGCTTTATTTCCGTTTCAAGTGATACTGCATTTTAAAAATTAATTAGTAGCTTGCAAGAACAGCCACACATTATTGAGTAAGTAACAGCATTTAAGTGAAACAGATGAAATATTGGTAAGCAATGCAGACCACAGTATAAGTATGTGAAGGGGGTCATAGGCTAATCCCTATTGATTTTCCAAGTATGCGTACAGCACCGCTGGGAAAGGCCAGTTCTGTTGGCAATCAGCTAGCACAAATACATTATAAATCTTACTGTCCACCTTCACTGATCAGTGTCACTTACTTCCTCCACTAAAGACCATTAGGAAACTACAACAAATCCACTGACAAACAACCAGGAAAGAATTTTAAACTCTTTTTCCTAAAGCATATTTCAGAACGCTTGTGATGCACGTAAGGTGAAACAGAAACAGGTTTCAAGGAGCAATATGGTACTTGTGATAACTGTTCAAAGAAATAATCCACAAGAAAACTGTTGGACCACATAGAGGAGGAACACCAAAAATAATGAACAAGTCATTCACAATAATCTGACAAACTAATGTGAAAATTTGGAGCATATACTTTGCATCGGCCACGTGTTTGCCTGTTGATGGAGGGAACTGAAACACATTAATTTCCCAAAGCTAAAAACAATATTAAACAAAATTTGATGAGGTTCAGATCAGTGAGAAAGTAGTATTTAAGATGGTTCTGTATTAACTAAGCAAAGTGCAAAATTCAAGTTGCACTAATTACTCTGTAGATGAGATGTTCTGAAGCAAATGCTTTCATTGTGGAATGAGGTTGTGCTACGGTTGACAATTCCAACCTAGTTGGAATATATCACTGGCAATGAAACATGCGATTCACCACTTCTTAAACATAACAGATTTAGCAGCTCTCTTTGCTGAAAGTGGAAAAAAACCTCTAGATTCCCCAACAAATATGGAACACTCTTGAATATAACTTTGGTGGTATCAGCTTCTGCTGGAAACCCAGTTTACATGCGCTTTCAGTACAGCACGTGTCTGTAGAAAGCAGCATAGAAAATGAGCTTCAAATTTCCATTTAAAAAAAGCATTTAATGAAATTTTAAACTGTCTAAGAAGATGGATACACTGTGTTTGTTTCCTACATTAATGATCTATAAAAAGAATGGAATAGACCATAACTACAGAATTTTTTTGCAACAGCCTTTAGTAAAAATGCTACTACTTGTGTTTATCATTTATATCCTCATATGCACCCTCAAAATTGATTACACTTTAAACCATACATAACTTGCTGTGTTTTTCATTTTGAGTCATATTGCAAACATTTTTATAACTGTTAATGTATTCCATACTTTGTATTCTTATTGATTTCTTTAGGAGATTTTATTGCTTTTCAAATAAAAAGTGTTAGGTATTTAAAAAAATAGAAAATAGGATTGCAACTTATATAGTTCCTTTCTCATGATAATTCTAATATAAAAATTGTTAGCATGAATATTTTCAGACTATAGTTTTTCACATTTTAAACTCAAGAAATAAAACCAGCTATTAATATAAAGGTACTGCGTAGGTTTCAGATTTATCTATTTATTTCTCTCAAATCTCTATTTAAGCTGTTGGGCTGAATCCATAATCATTTTAAATACTTAAAAAAATTAATATACCAAAGGAGTGTCCATATACAACATCATGATTTTATGTCAGGTATATATTATCTTTCTTAATTACTACTGCAGTTTGCAGACTGAAATACAATTTATATTTAGGATACGATTTTGCTATTAATTATCAAATTGGAAAAAAAAATAAAATCTTGCATTATAAATTCTCTCTTGGAAATTAATGTTATTCTTTTTTTCCATAATCCTATCACACAAGCAATAAGTGCATTGCAGCATGAACACTTTAATTTTTCCAGTTAGTTTTGAGCAAGCCCAGAGGTGAGGTTTAATAAGGATCAATGGCACTTTATCTGGGACAGGGCCACTTCACAGCATGCAAATTACACAGTAACAGTTAAAAAAAGAAATAGATTTAATTAAAAAAAAAAGTAGAACCACAGGCTCTGGAAATTCAATTAAAGGATTTATGCAAAGGTTTGCTAGGTTTTTATATGCAGTTACTGCTTATATAATGAGCTTTTCATATTAAAAATCAATAGGTAATCTAGAGTAGAAGATCATCCCCTTAAATACATTTTTGAAATCAATTTGAAAAATAGTCCATCAACTGCTGTGACTACTCTTGCTGCTTCGATTAGACTAAGAGCAATATTTAGATTGTAAGACGTGCTATGGAATATCTATGCTTGGATTTTGCTTTCAAGTGTTCTTATACTTTTAAGTGCCCAAGTTAATCATACAGTAATTCAAAACTGTGTACAATAGATAAATAATTAATTTATTTACTAGCAAGGGCATAAATGTCCTGAAATATGTCAAAAACCTAGGCACCTAATAACACAGTCTAACAATATTTTGAATATATGCAAAACCCAACACCTATGAATGTCTTTGCTCGCTTTCTTCTCAGCCTTCTACCCACTTAACACACTGAGATAAATATTTCCGTTTATAACTGATTAAAGTCACCAGCTAGGGAAGCAATTAGCCTAACACTTGTCTGAAGTGCAACTTTCATACATCATGAATTTAAAGATGGATCAGGTCCTGTGTCCTTCAGGTTTAATCTAATTTGCCAAGATGCTGTGGTGATATAAGATCATTATATTAAAGTCCAAATATCCTAGTTAATATTCAGCACTTATCACAAATTCACATCTCATGCAAGCAAGTATACCTTTGAAATGAATGGAGATGGAGCCATTGCATCAGCACTTAATTTGCATCTGTCTAACCAATTGCACAGAGTTTGTAAATATTCTGAGGTGAACATTAGAAAGCGGTCACTCAACTGTCCTTTTTGCTCAACGAAAACACCAAAGCAGTGAGAGCTATCAAATATGAAGAATCCAAGGGATTCACTCACAGCACAGGCTGCTGCTCTTGTTACTGCAGCTTGATAGTCTCCACACAACAGAGGATAAACACAAGACTCATTCCTTGCGTAGGTAGAATTTTCACATCTGCTTCCATCCATTCATAGGTCTTTCTATTTCACTCCTTAATTTAGCACCAGATTGTTGAGCAGACATTTTAACCGCTGAGAAATTCTTGAACTAGAGTATTCTTCTGCTGTACACTTGCACATAATGCTTAGGCACAGTGCTTTGGATGTTCATGAAATGTAGATTTCAAATAATAGATTCTAAATAATGAAATGCAGAGGGGAAAAAACAGCACTCACTTACTATATTATCTCATATGTCCATATGACAGAGAGGAAGAAATATTTATTTTTGTTGTTGGTTATGCATTCATATATGTATTCACATATATGTTTCATGATATTAATTCAATAGCTTAGAAGAAACATATTTCCTTTATAAAAGGTTTGAAGAATGGTTCTGGCATATAGCTGCTATACATGAAACAAAGCAAAATGACAACCATGAGAGTCAGGGATTAGATAAAATTTTCTCTATCTGTGACACGCTCCGCCAAGCAAAGCATTTCAGCATTTCAGCCATGAAATATCCTCAGAGGCAAACACATTCTATCAAAGTTTCAGAGTAAGAAGGAAAATAAATACTAGCTGAAAAGTAACTAGTAGTTTTCAGTTAACATGATTATACATAACAACAAAATACTGTTCAGGAAGTGAATTCACCAATAGCTTGCCTGTTAAAAGTTTATATTGTTTAAACCTGCCTCACTAATAACAGCCCAAATTTCTGCTTCAGTACTTTACACTTTACACCCATCCTGCACCCATCATTGCAGAATACCATGGAGCTGAAGTACAGACTGCAAGAACAAATATCCTTGCTGTCATTTCTCTATTAAGTCAGTTAAATATCTTCATAAGCACTCTCTGAAGCACATTTCTTTATTGGATTTCAATTGTTTCTTAAAAGAAAAATCTCAAAAGAATCAAAGAGAAATGTTTGCTTACTCTCATTTCAAAAGAAATGTGGATACAGACTAACGCTATCTTTTCGATAGGTTTGAAACAAAGACATTAATGAACAGTAGCTTTATTTTAATCTTTCTTCCTACTAACTGAATTTCTTATGCGTACCATATTTTTCTACACTTTTGCATTTTAAACACAGTGTAAGTACATGAGGGGATCAAAGAGTTTCAGATGAATCTGAAGAGTTATAGCAAGGGTAACGAGGGTCCTTAGTTTCTAATGACAGAAGCATATGCTCTCAACTTTCTAAACTGCATCCAACTGAGCCATTTATCAAGGCCTGAAACTTTTTCATTATTTAAAGCACTACGACAGCTTTCCACTTGATGCCTTGGAAGTACACAATAATAGAGACTCTATAGTCATTAATTATAATATCAGCTGGTTGATGAAGTTACTGTACTTGCTGCTTGGTGATTTCATTTTTAATTGCAGCAGGTGGTGTGGAAATAAAGTGATGTACTGACACACACGGTCACCTCAATGGTATTTTCTTTTTTATGTATAGATAAATGCAACTTGTTTTTTGAAAATTCGTTCTGTTTTATATCCCACTGCATACAGTAACTGCAAGGAAAAATGAGCACACAGAACACAATGAAAATTAGATGCTTAGAAATGAACTGATAGAAGACATATTGTCCACATTTTTTTTCCTTTCAAAACATTTAAGATACTGGGGTTTTTATCCCATGTAAAGATTCACAGATTCCAAACACAGCTGTCATAAATAACAGTCATACCTACATATAACGTACAAGTATTTTCTTCTATTATTTGCCTTACTAATGTATTTGAGTAAGTAGACACTTTTGAACTCCATAAATCTGAAAATAAAGATGCAATAAACCAAAATTAAACTTGACCCATATTAAATTCTAAGACCATTATAAAAATGAGCATGTGATATTCTACATGGGGTGCCCTATTTATTTTTTTTTCTATTTTGGAATTAGTCTTGTATGCTCCATTGCTCTAGTAATTTACTAAGCCATATATCCACAAAGGTTTTTGAAATTTAAAACCCATAAACATACTGAAAGCAAAAAATGGATTAAGACAACAATTGTGTGTACTGATTTACCCTTTCGTTGTCTTCAGACTGCTGTTGTACATGTTTTCAAGTAGTCTGTATTGTTTTCCTGATACGGTCCGCTCTTAAAAGTGTATTTTCCTTCTCCACAATGTTTTCATTTCAATTAATCTCTAATTTAACAGATTAGATAACTATTACAGGAGATATTGCTGCCATAGGTTTTCCACAAGATTGATAGGTAATAAAAACTGGTGTTTCCTAATGGCCACAGACACCCGTCTTCTACATAAATCAGCAAACTCCCTGAAGAATCCCTTATATCCAAGTCATAGATCAATTGTACTCAAGCCTCATTACAACACACACACTCCCTCTTCTCCGAAATAAGGCTCTGCTACCTTAGCTCAAAACTACATTAAATGTAATTAATACAACTGTGATGTAAATGGACACGGCATTAAAATGGATATCCCCAGGGAGAACAGGTTGTGAAGGCAGCTATGTGCACTGTCATGCGTGGCACACAAGACTAGGGAAAATTTTAGCACTCTTCCTTGCTTGAGATTTACAGTAGCTACACCATAAAGTTAAGAAGCTGCAGGAGCAGGAAGCCAGCTTTGCTCAGCAGCACGCTCCTACAGCATAGGAGCAGAAGCTGAGTAGCAGCTGGGTATCATCTCTTTCCTAAAGAAAGACTGTAGTTGTAGTCTTGCAAATCCGCTCTAACATGATGTGAATTTCAACCTTCAAAAAAAGCTACACAAACATCATTAAAACTCCAAAAATTAGATGGAAAGGATATTTACCATGAATGTAGGGAGAAATCAGAGGTGATGTGAATTGTTAGGCTGTAAATTAGGGAAAAGGTAGGTGGCTTCTAACAGTAGTTAGTACTTTGTGTACAACAGCCATGTCATTTGGAAGAGAATGCTGTAGAATGAGGGAATCAACCGAGCAAAAAAGAAGTGCGTGGAAGTGCTGCAAGGTGTCCAAACCAGGCAAATCACAATCATAGAAGCATAGAATGATTTGGGTTGAAAGGGACCTCAAAGCTCATCCAGTTACAACCCCCCTGCCATGGCCAGGGACACCTCCCACCAGACCAGGTTGCTCCTGGGTAACCTGCTTCACTGCTTACCAAAACAAAGCTGCTGTTCTATGGACAGGTCTTCAGTGTTCCCTTCATGATAGCATTGTTTATTTTAGTAAGAAGTTTGTCTAAAAACTGGCAGGCCAGTACTGCCAGCTTTCCTGAACATATTGTTTCGCTCAGACAGAAAGCCACTTCAGCGTCTGAGCACAGCCCAGTTATGAACAGGACTTTATCAGCGTACTCTGGGTCTTGCTTCAGACCCAAAAGAAATCTACACTGCCTGAACTCTCTGTGATTTGCTGACCTTTCTCCTCTTAAGAGGTCCCCTCAGGTCCCCTGTTGCGACACATAGTAGGTAACAAGGAATTAGATCTCATAACAAGACAGCTCAAGTGGCATTGCAGAAGGGAATACAGGCAGGAATATCTCTTTTTCAAACAGTTCTCAGACAAATGCTGAATTTGTTAAATATAGTATTTTATTGATTGCACTGGTTTACTGAATAGGCTCATACAACTGCTGAAAAAAACAAATCATAGAACTGGGGGTCATAATCAGAGCCACTATATCCACAAAGAATCACTGCAATCAGGTATTTATTATTTGACACACACAATCATCAAATAAATATTTTTGAAATGTTCTAATTTTGCTGATCTCACCTTCTTAGGAAGATGTTTTGCATCCTCCTTTTAATTAATTTTTTACATTACTACTATATATAGTGGCCGTGCTGTATGTAAAAGGGAGGAAACCAGGTTTGGGTTGGTTAATAATATAACTGAAGCATTCAAATATGCAAGCAAACCCTTAAGCCAAACTTTGCTCTCCTGCATGTCAAGATTTGTAGCACTGAAAAGGGAACAAAGTTTGGCACCTTTTGCTCACAGACACTGAGCACTGAAGCAGGTTATCTAATTTCAGGGGATTAAGCTCTCTATCCTGGGTGTCTGTTGTTTTCTATTGCAAGCAGATTCAAATCTACATAATGCAGAGCAACCATACTTCCCATATTGTAGGGCCACCCCATGTTATTTCTTAATACAACACAAAGGCAAAGATAATTACAATAAAAAGCTTAGAATTTGGGTACATTCAATTTTTCGTAATTTTGCTTTATTGTTCCTTTCTCTCTCCTTGTACTTTTTGCTTCTTTCTAGTTTTGTGGAATCTTAGCCTCTTACGTTCCTGTAGTGCAAATGTGCAATGCAACCCAAACAGCAGCAGCCACGTGTATAATAAACATGAAAATTTCAATAGTCTTTGCATTAACTACTCAATCTCATAAGTAGGATTACACACTGTATCAATTTTACTAGCTAATTTGTTACTTTCTTTGTCCTGGCTTACTTTTCTGTCATCTTCTTTAAAAGAATTTACATGTTTCTACAAGGGTACCAGAAGTAATACTGTATTACATTTTCAAAGGCTGTGCAGCTTCATTTGCTGTTGTACACTGCACAGATGTAAGAATTAACAATGAGCGGGGACCCACAATGTCACACGATCCAAATGCAAATCCTCAAGGACATTTATTTCCTCCATTTCAGTAGGTAATTGAGCCTTTAAACCACCCAAAAAGATTAGACTTGTAAAAATAGTTAACCATTTGTGCCATAAAAATATTTATACTACAAAATTGTTTTTTGCACCTATGAGTATGAAAACCAGTAACATAGTCTACAAAATGGAACTGTTGTACACCGAATCGCCAAATCCAAAATGTAGTTGCCCACACTAAAATGAAGTAAATGAAAAGTACAAATGAACCCATAAATGAGTGACATTAGCATCCATCTCAAAACTAATACAAAGAGTGGCCTTTTGATTCATCCAGCATTGAAGAAGATATCCTTTTCAGTGTCTCATTTTTGCACTGGACATAAGATTCCCAATATCTGTTGTCGGAATATCATAGTTGAAAGACAGTAAAAAGAAATCTACCCTAGAATAGCTTTGCTACACTGTCCCTAGCCATGACTGAAAGCAAGGGGAAACAAGTGTAGCATTGGTTTTCCTTTTGAGAGAGGCAATTTCCTTTAAGGGTGAAGCAAGGTTAGGCAGTTAAAGAAAGCATGCAATACACATTTCTCATGAAAAAACTCTGAAAACTCAGCTATCACATTAAAAAGAATAGTTGAGTTTTTTAACTACATGAAAAGGTCTTTCAAACAACTTCTGCAGACTGCCAGTCATAATCTTTTGATCTTCAGTAAGAGCCAAACAGATCACCTGATACTTGCACATGTCACTCTGGTAGAAATACACAGAATGGAAGGGCGTATCTCATAAAATTACCACTACACCTCTTATCTACCACCCCCAGAGTAACAAACAATTGATGTCCACTATAAACTCACATCAGAAATTGCTAAAACTAAGATTATTTCATACCATAATTACAGAAAAGTGAGGAACTAATCAAAAATGAGGACATATCTCAACCAGTATTGACAAGAAATTAACTAAAAGAAGGCAATTAACTCATCTATATCATAGAATATATTTCTATTTTTGGGAATCATTTAGCTTGCCACATGTACACCTTCTGGGAAAAGATAGAATGCACTTCATGAAACCAGGGGAAATTCCCTTTCCATTTAAAAATAACATGAACAGTCTCACAGAATCATGTGCAAAAGATGTAGTGTTGAGAGGGGAAGGTCAAAGTAGTCATATTCCTCAAGTACATTTTTAAATCTCAAAATATTGGGGAAAATACACACTACTTCCCAGAGAAACCTGTGCCAAAACCCTTGTCTTAATTATTCAACATAGCTTTCCTAACCTATCAATTTACCTCCATACCTTTACGATCTTTATTGTCATTATTAATATAGGTATTAACATAATCCAAAGACATCAAATCATCAGGGATTGGGAGAAAAACATAGATATTTGGAAACAGAATGAGAACAGAAACTGTCTAAATTAACACTACCAACAATTCAAACCTTGTATGCTTTGTTTTAGAATGAACACAACTTGAATATGTTTTTGGTTTTTGATTTTTTTCTTTTGTTTCCAAAAATAGCTGGTATACCCAAGACAACGTCCCGAGTAACTGCTTAATAAATATAGACAGAGAACTCACATTACCGTACTTCTCTGGAAAACTAAGAGTTTCAGTTTAGCAATGTCTACTTCAAGCTTTTATCAACACAGAATTCAATGAAAAAAATGGTCGTAAAATTCAGAACAGAGGGAAAACAGACCTTAATTAAGCAAAGTGTTATCTCTTTCTATTATAATGAAAGCAAAGTTACAGTTATGTTTTTACCAAGATTTTTCCCCACTTAATGAAGACATTATCTGTGAGTTTTCAAAGTCACTTTACAAAAGAGCATTCAAGAGACATTAAAGTCAGCTTAAACTAAAAAGTCTTTTTGAAGTCAATAAACAATAAAAAGAACAATGAAAAGACAGCCTTTGATCTCTTCTTACTCTAAAGTCTTTAATTTCTGTTTTAATCTACTAGATGCATTAAGTCTTGTTTTCAAATATTTTTCATCTGCGAAGTACAGTAAGCTTGCCTTGGTTTTTTAATTCATATATATTCTTACTGTATTAATGTACACTTCTCATTACCAAGAATAGATGTCATCTGCAAGTTCTCTCACTGAAATAAACAGGAAAAAGTTTTAAAATAATTTTTCATTCTGTTTTCTTTTAAAATTTCTTTAAGAAGAAAGAAAAAATGTAAAAGGAATAAGAAAATAGCATCTTCAGCTTTGAAATTTGTGAGAAGATCAAAGGCTATAATGCACATAGATTTTTCAAAGGATAAATTATTAACAACATGGGCAAACACATACTGGTCAATAGCATGGTCAAAGAATGGTAAATCAAGAGCATCTCTCTACAGCCAATTACAGTTAATCTGACTTTATTGTTTGCAAAAAAAATCCAATTTATTCACTAGGTTTTTAATATAGCTTTAAAAAAATCCCCTTTTAGCAAAGCTCTGAATTTTCACAAACTCTTCTTGTCCAGGCTCAGCAATTTGGCATTTTTAAATATCTTAGTTTCTCTTTATCCTTTCCTCAGCAGCATGGGCCATGGGTGTAAACAGGAAAATACAAAATCACAACGCATGAAAGCGCATGGCAAGTCTAAAGGCAGAGACACCCTTTTACTTCCAGGTATCTAGTATAACCCCAGTTAGAAGGGCTATAAAAGCCCTCTCCATAGCTGTTCGCCCTTGACACCTGCTGAATTTCTCCTGTATACATTAGCGTATCCGTCTGGTATTTGCACACCTTCAAGAACATGGGATCATCCACAGGGTAAGACAGAAAGGAGAACCATATACTCCCTTTCAGACCTGGATTACTGTAGCAACCTGACAATTCACTCTTCACATGTCAGAGAATTTCAAAACAAGAGAAAACCTAACATGGACAGCAGAGTGAACACCGGGCTGAGCAGACAGTAATGTGCCATCCAGCCATCCCTCTGCAGCAGCACTCTTCTTGTCTCATCCCTGCAAAGACACCTTTCAGATGTGAGGGACAGATGAAAGCTGCATTTGTCAGAGAAGCAACCTTCTCCTTCCTCTGTTAACAGTTAACCTAGAAACCTGATAGCAAATTAAGCGCTATTATTGCCTTAGTTTCTCTTATTTCACAGATCAGCCTTTAACTTAAACACACAGTGTTTGTAGGATTGACGGTGAATTCTGGACCTTACCTGACCTGATTTAAACTGCCACCCTTTTTTTGATATCTAATCATCCATTCTGTCTTCAAAATATTTCTTTCACAACTCTGCCAAATGAAAGCATTCTCCACCTGTTTGTTGCTGACATTCGTCATTTTTTTGCTGGAGATTTTTGTAAGAGAACAGGTCTAGAAGTATTTATTTCACAGACACCACCAAATACCTGACAAATGTAGGATCTTAGTTGTTCGTTTCTATAATGGGATATGAATGGGAACACCAAACTACTTGGCTCTGAATTTTGCCAATATAAGAATTTTACCATTTTTCATACAATGTATTTCATTTTGATTCAAATAAAACTAAGTTCTATGGGACAGATCTTCTCTAAGAAAGAAAATAACCATGTAGAAATTTAAGCAATGTCGTCTTCTTATATCAAGTTAAGCAAAAAGACTAAAATTTCCACATTGCTCATGGCAGATATACTTCATAAAAAGAATCAGACTGAGAGCACTTTACTACGTTCAGACTAGCCTTTTATTGATTTGGATGTGCTATGAACCACATTATCTAATCTACAATAAGCCATTTACCAAGTGCAATGATCTATGGGCTAAAAGGCTTAGATTTTTAGTTCCATTGTAGACTTTTTGATGAAATGGTAGATCAGCAGAGAATAATAAGATTGTGAGGG
The DNA here is from genome assembly GCA_013398125.1 of Aegotheles bennettii. Classification (NCBI taxonomy): domain Eukaryota; kingdom Metazoa; phylum Chordata; class Aves; order Caprimulgiformes; family Aegothelidae; genus Aegotheles; species Aegotheles bennettii. The sequence continues at coordinate 3,178,287 of VZRW01001045.1, read as the reverse complement.
ACAGAAGTGTCAATATTAGGAAATTAGAAAGTTTGGCTTACTGTTTTAAATCCTCTTGCTGTTCATTTAAAAGCCCAATATCTCTTTTTCTAGACTAATTGCATCTGTATATTTAAGAGGTCCCAGATGACATCCCACAGGGTATCAAGCTCACAGGGGTTCAGGGGCTCATCCAGCTGAAAGTACTTATATTTTGCAAAAACTAAATCATTCATCTGAGCACATGACAACTGTTTGGTGATGCATGTGCTATAATTATATGAGGATAGAAGTTATCGTGATACTGTCTTCTTGCTATTGCTGTTTGACATGAACCAAGCTTCATCTGCTGCACAAGAGATTTTAGCAGTTTCCCTTAAACAGAGTTGATTAATTTTGCATCAGAAACTTCACTTTACCTATACATACAGAGTCTGGAACTTGAGGCTGAGATCCTGATTAGGCTTATGACTTACACATAAACAAATGTGGGCTAAAGCTCCCACAATCTTGTCTCTGATTGCCTCTCCTCTAGTTGTCAGCTTTGATCACTTCTGCACATGGGAATTCTCCAGCTGCTACCATGAAATGCCACAGAAACCCCAAGACAGTTCAGTTATCTACTGTTCTATGTTAATGTAGGAAAGACCCACACATATGAGATCTGCTTCCTTATTTTTCAATATTGCTTTTTAATTGAAACAGGTAACACTGAACACCCTGGCAATACATACCATAACTTCTTTCTCAAATTGCCAAGCAAATCATGCAATGATAAATTCTTCCTGAAAATGGTGGCTTTTGGCTAACTTGGACTCAGGTTTGTGAAAAACGTAACAGTACAAAACAAATTTGCAACACCAGAGGCATCATCAAAATAACATCTCATGTTAGCAAAGGCAAACAGAACTAAAATTCAGTGGCCTTCAGCAGACAGAAATAAAATCCACTATTTAGTGCTAGTTAAGTGAAAATCAAAGTATATTTATGAGATTATTTTATCTATAGTTCTATGGCAAATTTTACTGCATCATTTCTGAGTAAGACTGACAGGTTACATGCCAGAGTAAATGTACTGAAGACATTAATGTCACTTTAAAGCAACTCAAGTTTTGATGTTCTTATATTTTTGTTGTACTGCAACTATTAGGATGCATCGCCTCATTCTTGGAAAGCGAGAAAAGGAAGTGTAACTAGTTCAGGCTATCACGTAACTTTACAACAACTGACACTAACTATAATATACGCCAGTTTGTATTAAGATGTTATTGTACCTTTCTAGTTCTAATCGCCAATTATGACTCTATTAGTCCTACTTGGCAGTTCATCTGGTCCTGCATCAGCTAAGGGGGACTTGGAGACAGACCTCTGATCTTCGTGTTTCCGCTTCAGTGAGCGCTCAGCACAGCGGCTGTCATCTTGAGACATTGAGGAGGTAAGGCATTGCCTTTCCTAAGATAACTACACCTGACCTTACAACAATTTACTAAGGAAATACCTGCCTAATGGCAGTGTGAGTGCAGTTTTTTTTACACTGCAAATTGGAGACAACAGGATAAATCTATGACCAGCTCACTAGACACTTCATTAAATCACTGTTCCCTTGCCTTGTAGAGCACTAATAGAATCACAGCCCTCGTTAGCTACTGAATAAAAGATCAATCACATTCTTTGAGAGCTCTTGCTACCAGCTTCCAGAGGAAACAAGGAAAAAAAAAGACATATTTAGGATCATCAGTAAGATTCTGAATGGCCTCACTGCAAGTTGGTTAAATTACCTTTTCCACAACTGACTCCAAGTGTAATACTCTGAGGAACTTGTTAAGTCTGCTTTCAAAAGCTGCTATCTAATATATGACTACCAGGCCCTGGTCAAAAGTTCATAATGTGCATATGTAAAAAGGTACTAAATTGCCTGAGGGCTAAAACCAGAGGAGTTTAATTGCAGCAAAATGCTGAAAATGGTCTGTTGAGGGTCTTTCTATTGGGATACTGCTGGCACTAGCTGATTGAAGTACAGCACATAAAAGCCTTACAACAATATTTCCTTAAACACGGCTGAAACTGCTCGCACTTGCTAGTGTATATACGGGGTGCCAAGAGGAAAAAAAAGATCCTTCTCTAAAACAAAGATTTAAAGATTGATATAATTCATAAATCAAAAGTGTGTGGATAAAAGGAAGAATTAAACAACAGTGAATATCTGTCACTATGTCATGTTATAGGCTCCACATGGTGTTATGGTGGAAAATGTAAGTACATGTAGACATATTTAATTGGCACCCATTAAGATCCACTGCAATGAAAATCAGAAAACAGCATCCATCAATCTATTTATGACCACACTTGGAACTACAGGAAACCGTCACCTATGAGGCTAAAGTTTCCTACACGTAGCCTGAAATCCAAGGACTTGTTCATAGTAATTTGAGAATCATTCTTCTAGTTACATGATAAAGAAAAAAAAGGACAGGATGGAAAAAAGAAAACATTTTTCTCTGAAACCACTCAAAATATACTTTTTCTGCTGAAAAAGAAAATCCCAACAATATAAATGTTTAGAAAAACCAGTCAGCATCTGAAAAGAGGAAGAAACAGCAAATTCTTCACTTAATTCTATTACATTTGATTATCTCAAATAAAGCATTCTTTTATGTAAACAGAAACTGTGAACATTTTAAATCCGCACAGTGAACATAAGCAGAATATTTTACCTTCCGTATCAGCATTTATGGACATGTTGCCTGAGAATTTGGATTTTGACCATAAACAGTGATTTGAAAAAAATAAAAAGCAACAAATTTTGCTTTTTTTGTAGAAAATTGTGATTTACTCTTCAATTTTTATTATTTTTTTTTTGGCCAAAGCATATATGTACAAATATTTAAAATGGCTATGATAAAAATTTCTCTTAACTTTTTTTTAATTTAATTTTTACCTTTCGTAAACCACATTCACATGGAATGAAAGAAGACACAGAAAAAACAAATGCCGGCAACATGGGAAAAGTCATCAGTGTTCAGTACCATCTGTAAGATTTTGAGAGGCAGAGGTTCCCCCCATGTATGGATGATATGCCACTACTTTCTAGATGCACAAGGCAAAAATATCTAGAGCATGTATTTTGTTCATCTACAGCATGTGTTGTCTTTGGGCATGTTATGGCTGAGAAAATTATCTGCAACTTTGCATAAAGATTTTAGTTTAAATACCTCCAAATGGTTTTAAAAAACCTTATCCAGTATTCAGAAAGACAGCAAGAAAAGAGCTATGCATTTTTTAAATCTGTACTTGAATGAATATAATATAGTAGATGAAATAGACTTTAGCCAAGCGTTATCTGGTAAAATGGGAAGTGGGCAGAGTGTCGATAGCACTGACTTTGCTATTTTCAGTTGGTATCAGTTGACACACAGCAAAATAACAGTCTTGGACAGAAACCACAGACAAGGTAACAGGAACATGGTCAAAAGCGTGAGAATCAGCAAAGAGTTCAAATCAGTTCAAGAGACCTCCACTTTCACCCTTGGAAAGTCCACACAGAAATAGTATCCATGGGAACACCATATTACCTCTGTCTTCTGATACGACAGTTATCAACCAAGTCTTGTTTTACAACATAAAAAATACCCAGGCCACTAGAGAGTCTCAAAAGTAAATTCATCTTAGTAGATAACAAAGGAAATTGATAATTCATTTACCTCACCTCAACAGATGAATCCAGAGAAAGCTAAAAAAGTATGGTTGCAACACTGACAGCATTCACTGTAACAAATTTACTGTAACTCTGTGGAAATGACAAACAATATCTGACAACAAATGAAAAATAAGGAACAAGCTTTCATTTGTTTACTCTTGACATTCAGTGCTGACACTTACGCAGTTAGAAAGTCATTCAAATTGGTTTAGTGCTTGAGAAGAATTCATGAGAATATTCCAAAACAGAGAGGGGCATCAGATTACAAATATTTCAGTAGACTTAATGTTTAAAGCAAGTAGACTGACTTTATTCCAGGTCTCTAAGTCTCTATTTCAGGTCTGGACAACCTTTCTTTCCAGCTTCTGAGCACTACAATATGATTAATTAATGGATGCAATCTGCCAGCAGAAGGGAACAGGGAATGGAAGCAGAAGAGCTAAAGTTTGTTTTTGATGATGACAGTGAACAGGAATGACCATATAATTTGGCCCAGACACATTTCATTACCAATTATAAACATTATTTTAGGGAATAGATTAGCAATTAGATGGCATTTACAGGAATCTTTGTAGTGGACAGTGACAAAGTTTTCTGATGAGTCTTCTGTTCTTTCCTAACAGCAGAAAAAGCATTGACCTGTCTGTTCAGCTTTGCAGGTCTTGAGTATGCATGCACAATATTTGATTTTCCAAGAAAAGCAATGGTCTGGATTGTGTTCTAAAGAGCATAACTGGCCCTAGCTGAAGGCCATTTTAAAATGCCACATTACTGTCTATTGAATAAGCACACATATAATGCAGTAACGATAAATTTCACCTTGCCACCAAAAGTAAGGTCAGATACTGTTTCAATAAGAAGACATTTTATATGAACACATTTCATTTAGAAACATAAGTCAAAAAGAGAGAAAAAATATTATATCACGAGTGGAACTGCCAACTTTGTTGATACTTTCTGCTATAATTCCTTTAAAAGTTGGACATTCACAAACATTTCTCATCAAACGAATGGAAGCACCAGGACACCCAGTATCCCTTTGCAGATCAGGTCTCTGATCCTTCATTAACACTGTTGGATCAACAGCACTATTTGGGATAGGATGAACTACTTGACAAGATTGTTGTTTTATTTGAAGTGCTAAATTAGTTTTCTTGTACTGGTAGTATTCATCATACTGTAAGTTTGACATCTCAGGACAACACTGTAATAGTAATAATGCTGTTCAGTGTAAAGAAATGGTGTTTCCATTTTTCTAGCAAAATGAAAAAACCCTAATCACCTACATTCCACAGTAATTAAGTGAAAACTTTAATCCTAGTACGTCCAAGTATTCTTGTGCTCTAGCTTGTAAACTTGAAATGTTCTTCAATAACTTTTGCGTAATGGTGGGTATAACATTCAAACAGAAATCAGTAACAACATCCCAGTTCAGCAGGAGGATTTTCAAATCAGTTCCTTTTATGTTAAGCTTGGTACTCAACACTTGAGTAAATACTTTCATAACCAGTTAGGAGTCTCACCAGCCATTTGCATGTGCACAGTCATCTATTACAAACAAAAGAAAATAGCAATGGTGTGATCAAACATTAAAAATAAGCTCATAGTACGTTTCAACTCCTATGTCTGCTTAACATCCTTCTGAATTAATAGCAATATCTATCTTAAGTGCATTAAATTTAAAGTACCACCCCCAGAAGCAGCACATGTATGAGAAATCCATTTTTGCAAATGTCCACTCTTAAGACAGTACTGCTATAAGAGACAGATATCCACAACATGAGCAAATAAATCCTGCATATTCAGGACAATTAGATCTTTTTCAAGAAAAACAATTCTCTCTGTATCTCAAAAATGGCTTTACTTTTATATAAAATGCATCACCCAACATTGCTATCTGTATCTCATTTCAATGTGATGCCTTTGCAATTAATAAAATTCCTCAAATACCTTCTATAGATTTTTTAGGCATGCACCTTCTATAGATTTTTTTAGTCTTCTGACTGTTATATCCATAGTGATATTCAATAACTGCAAAAATGTCGTCACTAAAATAATGGATGGAATTTGACTGACGTTTATATTTACCGTCATTCTCCTTGCTAAAAAAAAGGATTGATACTACTACTTTAACAACTTCCTAGATACAGCAAAATAAAGACACTGGAAAAGCTAAATTACTCAAGTATTGTAAGTCTCAAAGGAAATTTTAAAAGCTAAGGAAATTCAGAAATTGTCTGCTTACAAATCCTCAAACAGACTATGGCAAACTATTAAGTACTGCATTGTTTGCTGTGCGTTTTCACACTGAAATAAGCACAATAAATTCAGTATTTTGTTCACTTCCTCCTCTGAAGAGAATAAGTACATTCTGCCACTTTATCACAAGTAAATCATAGAAACTCAGGCCATAAAACACATAACAAAACATGGAACAATTTTAATATTTCAAATGGCAAATGGATTCAAGCAAGTTCTTTTATGCCAAATTGTCCTCCTTTATTCTTAAATATAATTCTTGAACCATATAAAAATTTAAAACAACTCTTCAAGCATTACCTTCAATGTATTTAACATACAATCATACATTTGTGCTTTCTTCATTTTTCTGAGAAAGGTGAGAAACCACAGACCTAAGGACTAAGGCAGTAGGTTGAGAAAAGGGAGAGACAGAAGGGCACATCATCTCACACTGATACTGGCAGTAAAAACTATATAAAATTAAGGACAACTTTTTGGTTTCATTAATTTTTATGGAATACATATTTCCTCTTTTGTTTCCCTTTCTTTAGAAATATATACACTCTTACCTAGAAAGGCGGCACAGGAACAGTCAAAAAATTAGGACTACAGTAGAAAGAATTTCAGGATTTGAACAGTATCTAACAATTGCATTTTCCATAACTCTCAGAGAGTGGTATACAATGAAAGCTACTGAACTACAAAATACTAGTGAATATCTAGTGGAAAAATTAAACATGCTCCCTAAGACAGCCTCATCAACCACAGACCTATTTCCCTCCACATGGGAATCTAGCTAATGCTCCAAGGAACAATCCTGCAGTTTGAGTCTTGCCTTTAGAAAAAAGAGAATTACCACACTCATATGTGTAACACCAAAAAAATATCCCAAAACCAAAAAACCTAACCCGTTAAGTTCCCTCATGAGAAAAAAAGTTACCTAACTATACACTAAACTTTGGAAAAAAGAACTGACACGAACTAGAAACACAATTAGTATCACAGTGGGATACCTCCCAAAAGCCTAGAAATACGAGTTTTCTATACATACATGTAAAACCTTCCTGGAGGAAGGTTTTAGGAATGTTAATTCAGTTGTGCAGTTATCATGTCCAGGGACTGCAAACATGATGACAAATGACATGTCATACACAAAAAACAAACAGATGAACCACTTTTTCAGGAAAACAGACTCTTTTTGTGTTCACCTATCCAGGAATATTAAATATATTAAAACTCCGAGTATATATTTCATTTTTAGGTAGATAGGCACATACACACACATATATATGCAAAAATAGTGAGAATACTGGAAAAACATTATGTAGTACTCTGCATTTGATATACTGTATTATTTTTGGACCTTGCAAATATACTTTTTTAATGACTTTGCTCTAGCAAAATGACTTTCTAGCTCAGATTACTTGGACACTCTTACTGTTTACTCTTCCATCTTTTTTGTAAAGTCAGAAGAGATTTCCCTGAGAACTTCAAATAAATAAGATATCCAGCTGCACAAACACTATGCATTCTGTTAGATTACTTTGGCTTCCTAAGGAATATTTGACTTTCTCTGAATGTAAATGATTAAAGAGAATCCATCATATGAAACTGATTGGTGAACTGTTTAAAGTGGTATGGCACCTCTTCAAAGATGATATCGAGATAAATGAAAAGACCATGTTATGGTGGTAAAGCATCTCAGATATCCAAGGACTTCTAGGGAAACATTAATGTAACTAAGCACTGCATCCCCAATTAAGAAATAGTATTTAAATGATAGTTCCATAAAATAGGATCTACATTGCATTCTTTTTCAAACAATTTGATATTTCATCTGTTCTAAATACAGCCAATAAAAGCTTGGGGTTTCCTGAACATCTGTCCTTTCATAAATAGCAACTTCAAAAAAATGCAAGGAATGATAAACCATGTTCTAGAATCCACAAAATTTATATTGCTTTGTGAGTTATGCTCACAAAATGACACAGGCTAACAGTATTCAATTATGTAATTTTATTATTTTTACCACTTACCATTTTTAATTTTGGCGTAGGATATTTAACTTCTAGAGGTCAAAGAGACAAAAACTGAACTTTGCCCAAAAACCTTGCTTTTGCTGAACTTTAGATGTGTGGATCAGCAGCTCAACTTCCTAGAGAGCTATCTACCAGCAGGTAGGTATGACCTTATAAAATACAAAGAACTACAAGGAAACAAAAGATGCACTATCACCTAATTACCACATCTGGTGAGATGGACAAAAGGTCCCAGTTCAAAGTTTTGCGATGCAGGAGGAGTTTGAATTTCATTCTTCCTCATTTAAGGAATAAACAGCAGATTAACAATTTATTTTAAATTTTTTTTATGGACTTCTTTATAAAAAGTGATCAGGAACTCATTGCTAGCTATAAAGTCAAGTTTTATCCCTGTGAATACTTGAGACTATCTTTCTAGAATGCTAGCAACAGATCACTGAATCACTATAAGTGAACTACAGCACACTGACTCTGCTTTTGATTATAGTTATCTCATTCATAAAAATGTTATCTCTATTACTCTCTTGTTATTAAAGAAACTAAATAATCCTGTGATTTATGTGCTAGCTGGTAACTAAGGAGCTCTGGATCCTACTGTTATTTACAACAAACTGTCTGAGTGACCTTGCTCAGGCACTGAGATGAGAAACTGTGGGGTCACAAGCAGGGTTGAGTCGCCTCAGCTGCAGGTTACTGCAAAGAGGGGCACCCAGAGGGCTCTGAGGTGCAGAGAGGGGCACCCAGAGGGCTCTGGGGTGCAGCAAGGGGCACCCAAGAGAGCTCTGCAACAAAGCAAAAGGTAATGCAGGACTTTGGGCAACACTTGCATCAGGTCTTCAGCAATCCATGGTAATTGCAGCCCGCAATATTCACTGCTAGCTAGGGTACAAAGTCATCAAAGAGGACCCCTATTAGGCAAAAGATACAGAATTATTTCTAAGAAAATTCCTTTTGTTTACTTCCCTTCTTAAAATATTTAATCTAATGACACACTAGCATAATCTAAAATCTGTTTAAGAGTCAGCAAAGGAAGACTAGTAGCAAAGGCAAGAATTGCTGCCTTAGTTCAGAGATACATTATGACGACCCAGGTCTGCACGTATCATAAAACCTTTAGAGCTGCCATTTTCCTAAGTTAACAGCCACATGTTTCCATTAGCACCAAATAAATGCATGAAAAAAAAAGTAGAGGCAATCTGTTTCAGTTTTGAAAAAGATCTTCAAGACATTTAAGTTCACTTTCCTGTTCATACAGGATATCACTAAATTTTAACCTAGATTATTCCCAGTAAATAAAACAAATGATGATGTACCATTATGAGAAAAATCTTAGGAACGTTACCACAAGGATGAGGCAAATTTCTAATAGCAAGTATAGTAATAACCTATATAACCATAGGTAAAGGGACAAAAAAAAGGATAAATATCCTGTTCAGCTGTTTCTGTCAGACTGCAGCATCTCACCTGCCACCCAAGCACCTCCACACTTGTAATATAACAGAAATGTCCTTCCTTATTGTTTCTCAAATACATTCTGAGCAGATCAATGCTGCATAACACCTCAGAGACACCAAGGCACTTCAACTGCAGTTTAGTGCTGCAAATGATGTTGAATAAGAGAGAGGAAATAAAAATAAGGAAAAAACCAATCTTCTTTGAAGGGCTGCTAAAGAACACAGGGAAAAAAAGTACAGTAAAAGAAAGTGTGGGACTTTTAGACAAGAAAGAAATTATGGGAGCATCATAACGAGTGCAAAAATAAAAAGGATTTACTTTTAGAACCTTTTGTTAAGCATACTTTGTTTTATTTGTAAAGCAGCTTATACCCACAAATCCGATACCCACCCATCACTATAACAAGGTCTGTTTCTAGATGGTGTAACAATCAGAACCAAGAAATGAAAAGAACAATGTAAGACTGACTTTCTGCAAGTTTCAGAAAGAGAATCTGTTCTCTCTGCTAACAACCTATAAGGCCAATCTTTTTCAGATTTCAAGCAGGAGATGGTAAGGTAGCGGGCAGGGCTGGATGTGAGGTTGCACAGAAGATTAGCATTTGTGGGCAATTCAGACCTCTATGCAGACATTCCACAAGGTGTATTTATAGCTTTCTAACCCAAGAAGGCTTTTTCCAGCTGAAAAATTGGGAAATATGCTTATTAATTTAAAATTCTACTTTAATTATATGTAATATAAAACATTATGGACCAAATGTTTCCTTGCCTTGCGGCCCAGATACTTGGCAGGGCATTCCAAAACTCTGAAAGGATCTAGGGGGAGAAGAAGAAATTCCTTACTTCCTCCACAAAACTGTAAGACCTAACAGAGCTGCTCCACAAACACCTACGGGGGTGTGCTGGACACAGCAATTTCCATGGCCATTGCTCCCCCCCCCGAGCACCAGTCTGCATGCTGAGACCCTGAGCTGTTCTGTTTGGCACATGGATAGGTTTTCATAAAGACTTTCCATTCCTGTGATGTGGGTTATGGGGGATAGATTTAATTTGCCCTCATATTTCATGCTACATTGACTTTAGCAGGAAGTTAAAATATGTATCAGTTAAATGTAATTTTAATAATAAACTAGCTTATGTTACATTTTATTACAAGATAGGACACAGAAATTCTAAGTGCATGGAAGAATTTTTGCATCATCCTTCCAAAATGGTTCACAACTACTTTGGAGGCATTTCTTTACCATCCTATTACAATCAATCAAAATATTCTTACACATATGCCTTCTTTCCTCTACCCAATTCAGTCAATTTTAAATAACAGTATTCTGTAAGGAAGCATATGCTATCAGAGTTCAATAAAACAGTGTGCTTCCATGTTACTAGAGGGTTTACCCACAAACCTGTGTGCTAAAAATGGGAGCTGTTGCTTAGCATCACTTTAACATTTACACTTTAGGCATTAATCCATAAAACAAGAGAATTGCATATGTGATTTATACACTCTCTATAACAAGTGCTAATATCCAATAGTTAGTCCCCTTTCACTCTCCCTTCTGCTTTCACTTCCTGCCCAAAATTCAATTTGAGAAAAGAAACTGCCATTTTGATCAAATCTAAACTGTGAGGCTCTTTTTCAAAAAGAGCTGCCTGTTGCTTTTCAAGAAACCCCAGTGCATTTTCAGGAATGTTTTAGGGAGGAAATACAGGCCAAATTCTATGCTGGAGCACGTACATACCCACCCTGCCCATGACTGCTCTTGGAGCTGAACATGCACAGCTGAGGGCAGGATTTGGCCTGAACTGTGAATTCAGTAATGGAAGCCAACATCAACTCAACATGGCCCACACAGATCTTTGGACAGCAAAATATGTTTACTTAAGAAGGGAATACTATCCCCAGCTCTAAGGGTAATGCCAGCTTCTTTAGCAAAGAACAGGGGAGAAAAAGAAGAGAGGATGAGATTGCAGGGCCTCTTTTGGGCTTCTATCAAAAGGAAATAGATGTGATCATTAGGTAGAAGCAAATCACTCCTATACATACAGATTCATTTCTTGCCAAAATAGCATTTCTGAGTTGATGTTAGGCATGAGTGCAAATCATCACATGAAATTTAAATTTAGACACTTCCAACATATGGCAAAAGTAAAACCAGCAAAGCGGTTGTGGGCACAGGGGTTTCCTCCTGCCCATATGAGCACTGCAATAAATACGTGCCAACTGCCTAAAACACTCCTGGGATAATAGCAGAATGACAAGACTTCATTGTTTTCTGTAAAATTAAGACATACAGAAGACTTTGGGGCCCTTAAAAATATCCCTTATGATTCTCAATAGCAAATAATTTAAATACAAAATCCAGCTCTGAAAGCTATTATCTTTGGGGAAGGAGGGAGAAATCAAAGAGCAATTCAAGTATCAGTCTCTTGCACAGTAAAAATTAGGAGCAGAATGGTCTTGCTGCAGCTAACTGGCTGTTTAAAGGTGACAGGTTGAGCTCTTCTAGTTGCAATTTATATCTCAGCAACAGAACCAATGTTACACTTCCAACCATTAGAAGGGGGGAACACATCTGCTAAAACTCTAGCACAATGGCTGGCTTTGCACTGCAACAGGAAATGTAACCCAATAGTCTCAGAACTTCTACAAACCCTAGCCATTTCTTAATGTAAAAGGATTTGAAAATTCAGTTCACTGAAACATCTGTTAAGCTCTTGCTACTCTAACACATGATATTCTTTCTGCTCTGTTACCTGCCAACAAAAATATTTGGTTCTATGTAAGACTATCACAAGTGTGTGATAATGGCACTTTGCTTCTAATTTTATATGCCATTGTGCGTTCACAAAATCACCTGGGAGTGACACTAGATAACAGTCAGTGTAAGCTTGAAACTTACAATAAATGTATTTAATCTTCATCTTGTACGTAAATAGTAACAAATCAGATGAGTTCAGAATGTCTAGTATTAATTTAAAACAAAAGAAACAACTTAGTCAAACTATTCTTAAGCCAACTTTCAAGAAGAGAGAGAAAGGGAGAGAAGGAGAAAAAAAGAGAGCGGAAGAGCATGAAATAAAGAGGTAAAAAGAAAAAAAAAGTAGGAAAAAAGCCCAAGGAAGCAAAACACTAAACCCTTAGATCAAACCAGATATGCATGTGTGGCCTATGCAGTTATTTCAGAGCTTCTCTTCCAATCTGTTCTTTATGGTGGCCACTTGTTTCAATTTACATTTAATTATACTATAAGCTTCTCCAGTTCACTGAGTAACTACATAGTTCTAAGTAAAAGAGAGGTTCTTTGAACATTAGTAGAGCTACAGTTACTACAATAATAAAATGGTAATTGATTTGCAACTATTGCTTTCTACAAAAAAATGCTTGTTCTCCATGTCTGTTCAGCAAATCCTTGTGGATTTTAGATCCTGAAAAGAGGTGGGTGGAAAAAAGCAGCAGTCTTTCAGTTTCTACTGCTCTACTTAACAAAAGTACTTCTTGTACATCTATAGCCATCAGTGATTTAAGTATTGTTATGTTTCAAAAGCTGGCTCTGTGATTCAACAGAACAGTTCACTATAACCAGCACAAACATACCATAATTGTTACACTGTAGTAGCTCAGAAAACAGGCTTGGAAAATGTGAAGTTGCATTTCTTTTTGCAGTGAAGTATGACCATTTACAGAAGCAACTAAAATTATGCTTCTAGAAGCCTCTCACTTGAAAGACAGACAAACTCAACCTACATATGTTTGTTCTGTTAGGAAAACCAGATTGTAAGCGATCTGCAAACCTCTTCTTTAAGCAGAAACTTAAAATAGCCTGACTTCATAAAGTGCCATAATTACTGAAATTAAGTCATTACAGTTGCAGCAAATGACAGCAAACAGGTAAATAAGACTGTGATATTGGAATAGTGAGTCTCGGTGCTCCAGGGAATCAGCTAACACTGAACAGCCACCAGCAGTGTTTCCTAAGCTAAGTTCTGTCACGCTGAACATCCCAAGTGCCAGAGGCTGCATTGACCTCTTCCCAAAATGGCAATTCTCAATATGCATTTCTGAAGAAAATGCCACATCCCCATCAAGCAAAGTGGACCTATACAAGAACTGAGCAACTAGATTTAAAAAAATACATCTCAGATACACAGTGTGTATTTATTCATTGTTGGAAACAAAATAATTACTAAACTGCCATGATTTCTAGTAAGTTAATCTTTAAATAGATTATTTTATAAGTACCACAGAAAAAAGTCAAAAACTAATTTCTCAGTAGCAACTTGCAGCCAGGACAGAACATAAGAATCTTATTTTTCTGAAAAAAACTAGTAGGGAAACAAATGTATTTTCTAATTTTCTCCTGTATCACTTAAAAGTCTCCAAAAGAGCTGAAACTCTGAGTGTTATTCTGAGCTACCCGCCACTCCCAGAGCATCTAGTAAGTCTTTGTGAAATACAAATTCAAGATTTAATTAATTTTTATTATCAGCTTTTACTGCAGCTGCAGCCTGTGTACATGTATATATGTGTATATGTGCATGCACCTATACAGACTCCAGAAGCCTCTACACTTCAAAACATAGCAAAGAGCTTCAATCTGGCTCCAAAGGGTTGGGCTCTCCACGTACCACAGTGCTGCAGCAGTTAAAGGTACTGCCTCAGAGATCAAAACCAGTACAGGCATATCTGCCTGGCACCTTGCCTGAACTGATAAACCTCACCTCTTTCCACACAACCTTGACACAGATCTCTCAGCTCCAGCTATGGACCCAGCTCAGTTGCAACTGCTTTAACTGCTGCTGCATCACACTGCACTGTGCAATGCAGACAGCCTTGCAGAACACAGGAAGGTACAGGTCACAACCTGGGGCTGCAGCTTGAAGCTCTAAGATACACACCTGGTATTCTGATCAAAACACTCATCTACACTCTGGGGTGAGCTGCCACAGAAATCCTGAGAGGAAGCCAACAAAAAGATCCTCAACGAGGTCTATTTCAGGTTGGTGACAGCACAGTCCCTAAAGAGAAGAAGCAGCAGATCATTTGCTCCCTATAAATCTTAAAATAGAAAAAAACTCTCACAATGATGATGTCAAGAATGTCAGCTCAGTTTGTTTGCATACCCAGGAAGGGGCCCTTTTCTAGCTTTACTGGCAATCATAACCTTGGTAAGGTTCAGGGGAACATAACAAATGTATATCAGAATATGAGTTATAAATCTGATGCTTACCCTCAATCCATGCCCTCTATCATAGCATTCAAATAACATCAGTGAAATACATACCAACACGAAGGACTGAGTGAATTGACTGGGCTTGGACTAGAGCATGCTATTATTCAGTGTTGATATGTTTTGTACTATATTTTGTATCCTCTTTTATGTACCACCCATAAACAAATAGATACCACAATAGATATTATCAATTGTTTTAAAGAATTCAAAATTAACTTCAGTGTTTTATTATGTTTCTTAGAGAATGAGATTATCTGAGCAACAAACACAAAGGGTTCCTTTGTGAAAATATGTCAGAGCAAATAAAACTAACAATTCATAAAAGTTTCCCAGACCGGATCCTTTTCACGGGACATTGATAACATTCACTTACCCATTCTCAGGAGAAGTTCAAGAATTTGTTTTACAAACTATCCCTAACACAGCAGAGACATGGTTTAAAAGGTCCTAGTCAAAAAAACACATTGTTGAAAGATAATGTCCCAAGGTGCCAGAAGGCTCACTTACCAATCTCATGGACATAAATAGGTTTTGCATATGTACAGGCTGCAAACTGCAGGCAGAGGTTAGAGGTGCGAGGACTCTCCTGACCAACATGCTGTCAGTGCATCACACTAGAGCCACTGCATTTTTGCTCTACGGGTCTTACTGAAGATCCAGTATTGTTCAAGAAGATGTTAGTTTTTGGACATGCAAGCAGAGTTTTAAACACTCTAAGGTGTGTTTTTCACTTATATTAACCCAGTATAAATTAAGATTAATTTCATTATCTCAATAACAATGAAATGTACAAGCAAACCTTTTTGTGCAGCTATAGAAACAAGTTCCACCACTGATTTGCTCAGCTACTACAGGTCATGCAGTAGTTAAGCTACTTAAGGATAGAACCCTCTGTCTCAACAATTCCTTCTCTGCTCTTTTTCAAATCAAACCAACTAATCTAGCCTACATCACCAGCTCAGGGAGACAGTAAGTTGTGTTACACCACAACCACTCTTGTCAGTTGTGAAGTCTTCTGTAAGAGGGGCCTGGTTTGGGCTTGAACAAGTTGCCATGGTTAGATGAGTTCTGCAGGGGCATGAATCTTTTCATTTCCCCGGTTCATAGCTGCGAACGTTCCAGGGAGACTCTCCCTCCCTGCTCCCCTTTTGGGAATACCCTTCTTCGTCAGCAAATAAGGGATGGGAAACAGCCAATAAGGTTAAAGGAAGCCAGTTGTCAATGCAATACAAGTCATCTACCACCTAAAAGACAGACTTTGGATGCCTTATAAATAACCTGGGTCAGATGTTCAAGGGATAAGAGTAACCCCTTTAAGCACTGGAGATGTTACAAATCCTTATATAATGAAGCCTCATAATGTTGGCTACGAAAGAACTGCATAGCCTTTCTTTATGTCATGGTCTTTATGTCCAAGGTCCAATGGAGACAAACGGAAAACACTCAGTGCCTTCAGTACTTTATAAGAATCAAGAAAATTGTTGGTTTGGTTTTGGGTTTTTTTTAAATATGAATGAAGGTGCTTTTACCACTGAAAGCACTTTCCCCTCAGCCATTAATAACATCTGTAGCATCTTTTATAACTAGGGCATCTGTTTACACAACAAATGCAATCAAGCATATTCTACTTAAAAACCAAAGCAATTTTTTTGATGTTTTATGTCTACTGAGCATAAAAATAACTCTTAAGTATCGCACATCTCAGATGGACAACTACCTCAACCAGAGTGAAAAATCATATATCCAAAGTCATGCACTTGATCTAACAACGTACCTTTACTGAAGACTAAGTTAGTCTAAAATGGTTGAAGAATCCTCTTCTAGAGTGCTCACTATCTTGGCACAATGTTTGTCATTAAAATCAGGGTTGTAGTTATAAAAGGCAAAAGGTGAAAGTAGATACATACATTTGGATTTTTATAACTTTACTCTCCTGATTTGAAAAATGAAGATGTGTAAAATACTGTAAGTCATTCACTTACCATGGATTTGGTGAAAGGTCGAGCCAAGGTAAACAGTAGGGTATACAACCACCAGTTACGATGAATGGAGGAGTAAATCATATTTCCAGGATGTACTGCATTAGATGTCACCCCATGGGGAGAAAGTCGTCGGTTCAGCTCATTGGAGAACAGTATATTGCAAAGCTTGGAACGATTGTAGGCCAACATAGCCCAATACTCCTTCTTAGATGGAGAAAGCAGGCTGAAATCAAGTTTTCCAGAGGAGTCTTTAATTTCTGTAAATCTAAAAAACAGTAAATATTTCTCAGATAACCCCCAGTTAATTTTGCTCTCATTAAGAACAACCTAAAACATAGACAGAGTAGAACTTGGCCAGAACCAACATAAACCAACAGCTTGTTCAGCAGTTGAAAGCACCTACTGGAAATTGCCTGAGACCCAAGGAACAGTCTTATATAATGTGGCAGTAAAATGATAGAATAATTAGTAAAAGCAAATGATAAATAAAAACAAGTCAAAAAAGGCTTTAATGATTTAAAGGCATCATATGTAACTTACAAATCACTTTCTTTTAAATCCAAAAAAAGATTTTGCCGTAGATCCATGAAATCACAATTGACTGAAGGAAATAATGTAGGATAAAATAACTGCATTAGAAGCAGAGAAAACCAGTATCCTTACATTGCCCCTTCTTCTCTTCCCCTGATTATTTCATCCACTGTTCGCATACTGCACACTTTCATTTAGGAGTTCAAGTAACTATGGATGAGTCTCACTGCCTCTTAGACTCCTTTTTAGATTAAAAATTGATGAATATAAAAGGGTTATAACCTTGGTAACTTGCCATCAATAGTCTTATATGTTTAAAAGATAAACATAAACAAAGCCAAAATGAGTTCTGGCAGAGTATAATGTTTTTAAGTATACCCATGGCATGGCTGAACACAAATCAAAGTAAAGTAACTAGTTGATGTTTTTTAATTGGGTTTGACAGAGTCATTAAACCCCAGCTGTTTGTTTCTTTCCTTTTTTTTTTTTTAATAACAAGGGAGTGAATGTTCTAAACACATTTAGGTGAAGAAAAGGAAGTTTATATATAGCATTTTTCCTCCCAATTCTTAAAATTTTACTTATCTATTTACTCATATATTTTAATATTTTAAAATAATACTACATTTAGTTACAGATCTATGTTTCACTCAGAGGAGCTACTAAAAATAAAAAGGATTTAGCAAGCTCTTTTTAATACTCAGTTTTCAGAATCAGCTGGGGAGAACAGGGATAAACATAATTATAGTACACACTAGAAAAATGTTTTAAAATATCTTTAATAATTTTGCATCTCATGCCCAGAAATGAAGAGATCAGCTGGAATTTCTACATTCATTCTGTGAGCCGAATTATAATACACTCAGAGAAAAGCAGCTACAGTATTTGAACTCAAGAGGAATCCAGGATGTTCTGTATCTTGCAGAATTAGCCCTTTAATTTCAACAACAAAATGTCTCTTTCATAATTTTTGGTTAGATAAAATACACTTCTGAAATTAACAGAGCTATTCTGGGAGGAATTCCCTATATTAATTCTTCAAGTAATCATTTATGACACCAAAAATAATCTATAAATAAAATACTTTGTGTATACTGCATAACGGAAACACGGTGGTGCATTTTGAGTTCAGTCCTGCAAGTGTGCTTATGTGAGTCAATCTTACTTATGCTGGCAATTTCATTGAATTCAGTAGGATCAGGGTTGCACAATCAAATTAACAACACAGAAATAAAGACAGAAGGAAAGTCGACCTACTTATTATTCTGATTTTAATATGATGTGCTTAAAGTACCCAAAAGCTTAATTTCAACAGAATTCATTTGTGCTGAATCCAGAGAAGTAACTAAAAATGAATGAAGAACCAGAGAGGCAAATAAATATTTTTGCCTTGGAGCAGAATGGTATAATATTTTCTGCAAACAGGGGACTTTAGTTTTCCCCTAACAGGGGGTCTTGACTCCAGCAGAAAGACCCAGCCAAGGTTTATGGAAGTAATTAGATACCAACACTTCTATTTTACAGCATAGTTTAAGGCTGAGTGTTCTCAAGTAGGTCAGAAAGTACTACTACCCAATAACACCAAATGTCTAAACTAGCTCCTTACATCAACTTCTTGCCATTAAATAGACTGGGAAGAAAAATCACAGTTATTTACAATGATCAGTTTAAGTGTTAAGATACACCACAGTACATGAATTGGACCCCTTAGAGAAAGGCAAATGTACTCGTGTTTATTATTTTATTTAAACATAGACTGTTACTTATTATTGATGGACATCTATAAACCTTGGCTGATCTTACTGAGTTAGTAATGAGCATTTTAAAAAATGTTTTTGAAAACACAGATAAAGACGTCCAGAGATGTGAGCTGTAGTTACACACAGCACTTAATACAGTGAAAAACAAAGATGTCATTTAAAATACTACCAGAGATACAAACTTACAAAGGGGAACAAGCAGCTGACAATTCAACATAATCTCCCATTAAATAACAGCTCATTTATACGTATCCCGTTGTGCCCTCCACATCTGGCAAGTGATTGGAGTTGGCAGATTTATTTCTAGAGCTATCTTCCCTGCCCCGCAGTAGCCTCCCTCACTCTTAACAGGACTCAGCTACTTGCTTTCACAAACCTGGTGTGATTTGCAAAGATAAGGATGTCCAGATTTTGTTACCACCTAATTACTAGACATTTCATGTCTTTTAACACCGGGGAGGATTATTGCTGGCATTTTCTATTGCTTCCTTTCATTTCAGCCATCATAAATTTAAAATGGTAAAAGTAAATCTATCTGCAGTGTGTCATTTATACCATAAGCCCTTGTGTTTGGAAGTGATAAAGGTTTCAGCCTGACCCTTGGCTGGTCTCTCTCTACCAGGTCCCTGGGGTTACATTTTATGGAAACATGATTAAAAAAATAAGCTTCATTCTGGGTCACTAAAACATTTCAGAAATATGAAGGCAGGGAAAAAAAAAAAAAAGCACTTAGACATTCTTGCTTTTGGTTTGCTAGAGCTGTTACACATGACCAAAAGCGAAATAGAAATCAACAGTAATGCTTAAAGCTGAACATTATAGGTCTTGTCCTACAGTCCTTGAACGAAATCAGAAGGCAGTAAATGGTCTGTGCCCACTAAAATTCAGAATTGGGGCATGCATTTTGCACAAGGAACTTTATTTAAAGCAAATCTGTCTTTTCAGTTATTATCACAAACACCACAAGCATGTCTGAAATAAGGCAAACCTCATCAACGTCTTTTTTGCCAACTGTACTTCTACGGCCAGTAGAAGAGGCGAGCCTCTAACATTTTAATTAAAAAATTCACCAAAAGAGGCATGGTCAGATTTCTAATATGTATTAAGTACACTACTTCCCATTTTACAATTATACAGCTAATGTCTGCATTGAATTCCCTAATTTCTCATTATAAAACAATTGGATTTCATCTAGCAGTTTTTAATTGCGTTGTTTCTCCTGCTAAAATAACTGCACATTCTTCTTGGTAAGATGTTGAAGTTGTTGAATGACAAATCAATATAGGTCATGCCATTCAGATTTAATCAATTATTATTCCATCTCCTCGCAAAATCAATGAGTGGTCTGAAATGCGGTGAAAATCTGCATTCATACAAAGAATGATCAAAAAATACCTACATACTGTTATAAAACTAGAACACACTTTATCCAGCAACAGAGCCAAATCCAGTAACATCCACAGGCATTACTAATGCTTCTATTTTAAAAAAGATTATTTAAATGCAAATGTTTTAGAGCAGGGCCTTTCATTTTGAAAAACTTCTGCAGTTCTGCCATAACCATTTTATGCTCTAAGGATTGCAGATTTCAGCTAAATCAAAGATAACGTTCACCAACCTGTGTGACTCGGAGGACACCATCACAACCCTAGCAGGAGACGACCGGCGTAGAATGTCTTCCAGAAGCTGGACAAGATAGAAATGTCCCAAGTGGTTCACCTGGAAGGTGGACTCCAGGTCATCCTCTGTCAAGCACCAGGGAACACCAAATACGGCAGCATTGCAGATCAGTATATGAAGAGGCCTGAATAATCAGAATTATTAAATAAAATCAAATCAGGAAAGTGAAATCTCAATGAAATACATGTAATTACATGTGAACGGGGCCAAGGTGTGTATTGAGTGTAGGTGTGAAGGCTTCAGCAGCGGCACGGCTGCAGTTAAAAATATAAGTTGATAAAGACAGTTGGAAAATAAAAACATACTCCAGCAGCTGTAATTTTTGGTGGAAAAACTGCACACAATACACATGAGATCCTCGAGACACAATCCTTCCTCCCTGAACTCAGCTAGCCCAGTTTAAATAGAAATGTCATGATGAAGGAACTTGAAATGAAGCATTCCTAATTTGCTTTGCAAAGGGTAAGATTCTACCAAACTAAGCCAAAAAGGAACCTAGACTGTCACATACCTCTCTCATTCAAAAATCAGGTCCAGAAAACTCCAAATTCCTTGATGTCTCCACTGTAACCTCAGGATGCTATGCATCTTGCAGCCTTCCCAACCTCCAGAGGAAGATCAAGGACAAACACCCTTTCTGTTCTTTCTTGTCTTTTTTCAAATCCTTACGAAACACAGCAAAGACTCTGGTTCTCAGACCTCAGATGGATCTACATTTGCTAGATGATTGTTTCATCTCTAAGGAAACCTTGGCACCGATAGTGTATTTTTGTCCTTGAGCCAGTCTGACACAGCAGACCGCAGCAAGCATACCTGAGCTGAAACCTCCAACTTGAGAGTCTGCATCTGGCACCCTTGGCCCTTGTATAATTAAATAAGAAAGCTCGAACAAAATAATGACTGCCAAACAAATACCTTTCATTCCTGTACTAACTGTGCACTAATACCTGTGATGTCCTAACACCACGGTATTAAGCTCTGTCACATTTGTTTGTTCAGCCACTTCCAGCCTATTGTGCCTTTACTGCAACTGGCCAAATCCCACGGTACAAAATCAACCACCCAACAGAAACTCTAATTCTGAATATAAGAAATGAAGCACAAGCAGGAGTTGCTTGCCCTCTGTTCTTTCCAAGTACTTCCTACACACAATAGATGACAGGAGACCCAGAGTCAGATCATTTTTCTGCGTGGTTGAAGGACACACATAGTGCAACTCTGAGCATCTGTAAAAGGAATTCTAGAAAAAATGTGAAACATGAAGCCCCAGGTTGTCAAACAAACCTAAGTAATTAGATTACTTCTGGCATGTTTGAAAACCCCAGATTTTGATAGTCCAGTTTTCAAAAAAAAAACATTTCTGGGGGAATCAAATGCACCTTAGCTGAATACTGAAAGAGCTGCACAAGCATTGACATAAACAGTATTTCCTTATTAAAATAAATTTCAACTTGAAGCCCACTGGGAAGTTACCAATGCAGTCTGCTTTAATAAGAAGTTAAAAATCTAATATCTGTACCTGTGCCAACTTAGAAAATGTTAACAAAAAGCTCCAGAAGCAGCGTGAAACATCTGTGTATTTTGGGAAGCTCATTTTCTGAAGTGCTGAATTTCTGACTTGCCTTTTGGGCAGTGACACTTACACACATAATATCTTCACATACATACTACACCCACAAAAGAAATTGGAGATAAATGGGGACTGTCCTTTTAAAGGCAAGGTTCTCTCTCTGTGTTCAAACCACCTGCAAAAGAGGCAGTCCTTTTTTTTTCATCTTTGCAGCCTTACTCAACAGAACACGAGCAGGCTATTTACTAAGATATGCAGGATCATATTTTTAAAAGGTACCTGACCTTTTGAAGCATATTTTATCAAAATGTTTTAAACCCGAGTTCCTTTTGCCTGTGTGAGATGCATCTGCCAAGAGGAAAACAAAGCCTCATGAAGATTGAGAGTGCATGTGTGGAAACTTTGGATGATTCATCACCTCTTCTGAGAGTTTATGAAAAGCTCTAGCGAGAATTAATTTACAGATCTGTAAATCTGCTGGGAAAAGGAACAGGTTTCGTCAACATACATGCAGTTTTTGGTATAAGAGCCTCCTGTATGAGAACTGAGGCACGTGAGTACAGCAGTAATACAAAAAATACCATTGCCACTCCCTGCAAAAGCAAATATGGCACTTTTTAAAAAGATCATAATTCTATTTGATAATTGTCAAATGTACTATGAAGTAACAGAACATAGTGTCAGAAAGGACTCATATATGAACAAAAACTGTATTCCACCTACCCAAAATGTAGTATCCTTCATTAAAACTAATCACACAATAACTACCAGAGGCAAAATATGCACTCTATACCTAACTCTGTCAGCTCAATTAATAAAAAAGATTATTTTAGAATTATAAAACTATAAAATGTAGTCACTTTTAAATTGTCAGGGCATTTAATTGGGTTTTATAAAAGAATTAAAACTACCTTCAGTCCTTTTCATGAGATTTGTACTTCTCAAACAACCTTTTGTTCTAATTTTTTAAAGTAATTAAAATTAAAGAGATTGTAGATTTAAAGTATTTACAATATTCTATTAGAAAAATCTGTGAAGAAATATAAAAATAAATACAGGGACATTTTAAAGTAGTATCATACTGAAAAGGTAATATCAGATTCCTTTACTTTTAATCAGCATTAGTGGTTTTAAATGGTTAAAAACTGATTTCTCTAAAAACAACACAGAAAAGAAACCTAAAGGGTCATAGCAATATGCTGCTGTTTTGCTTCATTTCAACTCAGAAAGAACCACCTCTCGGATTTGGATCCATGTCTATTATGCTATCAGTGTCTCTTGTCAGACTGCTAACAAAGGTCCAATTACTGAAAATTATCATCTAAGTTTTTGTGACCTGGACATTTACCCACCAGGAAATGAATGAGATTACCCATGTAACAGCCACCATATAGTTATGAATTTCAGCCACAGATGACAGATTCTAATCTCAGTGGTGCAGAGCTCTATATCACTGAACATATCATTATGCAGGAACAAAATTTTTAAGATACATGACTGTTCACACACACATCTGGCACTACAGCTTTGCTTTATGACAGGAGTATTTTAAGTGATAGAAGAACTATGACCTTCATTTCACAAGTTCATTAAGAACATTGCTGCAATCTACATTAGGCTTCCTCCTGAGCCCAAGGAAAGAAAAAAATCCCTCCTTGGTTTAAAATAGTTTGTATTTCTACATCAAAGGCACATTTAAGTCCAACAAAAAATGTCAGCAGCAGAGGAAAATTTTCTTCAGTGTTTACTTGTGGTATTGACATTACCAAGCTGCTCCCTCTAACCATGATGCCTATTTGATATTCCTGGAAACACTGTAGAGTTAAAACCTTGCAGAGTGTTTTGAAAATTTACCCCAACGTCTCCTTAAAATGTCTTCAGTGACTTACATCACATCGAGTCAGCCAACGTGGTCTTCCATTACAATTTAAGTATGCACTGGGACTTGAACATAAGCTGCTCCATCATAGCATGTAGTCACAGTTTCTTATCCTTCACAGCATGAGACTTAAGAATACAATGCTTTAACTGCAAGCTGTACAACAATTCCAGAAAACTCTCACTGTGTTGGTAGGTGTACCTACAATTTAGTGAAAGTTAAAAAGCATGTAGGATTAACAAGAACATTCTTAATTGGGAATATCTCAGCTGAAAACCATCTAATAACGTTGTGTACTTCACAATTCCGTGACACATCACTAACCTTGCACTGGGCAAGGCATTCAGATCTTCTATGCTGTGCTCAATTCGTCATTAGAAGCAACAAAGCAATCCAACTGCTCTACACTATTTGAAAATACACTAAGTGAATACATCAGAGAGAAGCAGAAATTAAGCTGTCCCTATAAATCAGTTAGTTGTGAAATTTAATAATCAATTTGTTAGCACCTGATGTAAAACTATGATCTGTCAGCAGCCTCCCAAGCTGGCTGTGTGCAGCAGTAGGTATTTCCAAGGGAATTAATTACTGATGATTTGCAAAGGTAAGAATAATATTTTTCAACAAATGTAGCCTGTGCACTAGGAGGTTAAACAAACACCACCAAAATGTCAACAGAGTTCTTGGCTTTGGTATTCTCCCATTTCAGACGTAATGAAATAGTTAACCAGAAATTATGCACAGGGAATACTTTCAAATCTTCCCATGAAGCAGAATGTCACACCATCTGGGGCACTTCTCAAGTGATTTGAAAAGTTCACACTGTTTGGAATTACACAGAAATTCAACAGAAAAGGCCTCACCATATCCCCAAAGTCCCATAAGCAACTGTAGACCTATGTCACGGCCAGTAAAGAAGGCAGAGAGTTGTGACTTCTCTTCCATAAAGAAGCAAAGTCACAGCCCACCAAACTTTTCCATCCCATAAATCTGAACACCCATGTTGCTTTCTCTCAAAGTTAGAAAATGGTACTTCCTTCTGTGAGGGAATGCCTGTATTCACAAAGGAAACAATTAACACGCAGGCTGGGCTTATGGCTCTCCCTAAAAGAGGCGAGTTAAACAACCGTCTCCAGAAATCCCTCTCACTTTTACAAACAGCACCGATGGAAAACTGAGCAGTAAGAAAATCACCAAGAGTCAGACAGCAGCAGAAAATCTCAGAAACATGTATAATCTAACACTGACCCAAAAATATTTACTTGTTTGATGAAAACACACACACACACAAAAGTCCTGCTTAACTCAAAGAATTTTGGAAATGAGTGCTTAATGTCTAACTCCTCTTTTCTAAAAATATTGACTGAAAAGTCAGCAAAAATACCCTCTATTGCCACCTGTCAGCCGACAGAATTGTGGATCCTTGTCAGACAGGCTTCATTTTAAAGCAAGCCACTAACACAGGACTTAGAGCCCTGATGGATGACCTCCTGCTAGAAGCACAGAAAATTCTCTCAAATTCATCCTACTGGATTTCTTTGCAGGATTTGACACTGTTGGTCAGCAAATACTTCTGCCCCACTTCCAAGAGATTAATGGGAGTGGGCTGAAACTGTTCTTCCCTCGGACCAAATACATGGAATTATTATGAGCAGCTGCCTCTATGTCTTCATAATATATCATCTGCATACTGCCATATAGGTCAAGCTTCTCTCAATCATTATTCATTACCTCTACAAAATCTTCACTACACAATTTCATAAAAGTTTGGAGAAGGAACACAGTGGTCTCCACAAATTTAGAACTAAACAGAAAACAGCCATTAGTCCTGGTTTTCTCTTTATTAGCTTTTCTTACACATACATAGGGAAAAAAAAACCCGAACCAAAAAACCCCCCACATCATCTTAGACCTCCAGAAATTAATAAGTTATCTTCCTTTGAAGAAAAATTCTTTCATTTTAGCTCCAGGGGGACAGAAGCATTTGAGAAGCCTACTTTTGTTCTTAATCGGGTGCAGAAGCAATTTCAACTATTGTGAAAATTCTAAAGTTTAACTTCTGAAGATAATTTCAGATCCAATATTAAATAAGAAAACACTTAAACTTTTAATATTTTCAAATATTTAACATTAACATTTTGTAATGTTGCCCTCAAACTGCCCTTAGTAAAACCTGCACTGCCCAAAGCACCTTTCCTCAAAAGTGATCCACACTGGGATTTCTTCTTTCACTCTAGCATAAGTTTCACAAAGATTACACACAAAATAAGAAAAGCAAAGACAGGGTTTAATTTCTTGACATGATCTGACTCCCACACTTAGCTAATTTATACACTGCAAGTACGGTATGTGATCCTAGAAATCTGATACATTAGGAACTTTTTAATCTACATTTTCTGATTTGCTATCATTACATCAGTAAATCACTTTCTTTTGATAAAAAATTATTGCTTAAAAAGGAAGGTCAAGATTAGTATTTGTACTTGCTTTTTAACTTGTAGCTACAAGATAGGATGGAGGAGGATGAATAATATTTCATAGCTGTGTGGTGGGTTTCTTCTTTCCATCAGGTTCATACCAGGGACTCTCTCAGCTTTTGGGGGCCCATTATCCACAGCTCTGAATTTCCTTTTGCATAGCTATGATCTAACCCAAAATTTCCTCTGATTGACAGCACACAGTATACTCAGTGTACTGATACTAACAACAGGTGTCGGTGCTGCTCTTCCTTCCCCTCAATGCCTCCTCTGGACCACATTTCAAATCAAAATATACCCAAGAAACCACGATTTCCTTTGTCAAAGTATTGTATCTTTGTTAGTTCTGTACCCCTGGGGACTCAAAATACCTCCATATGTATGGATTTTGAAAGTCCTGGGGCCAGGCTGGGGTAGAGGAGGGATAGGATAGGGCTCTGCAACTTAATTCCTGTATCCATTCCACCTTTCAGCAGTTCCATTCTGAATTCTCTTCTTTTTGTTAAGCCCTGGCACAATAAGAGGAGCACTTTATTCTGTTCCTTGCCATGTCTTGTGAAGATATTTTGGTTTTGTTTGTTTTAAATCTCCCTGATGCTTAGGAGACAGCAACAATGAAAATATACAGAATCTGGTAATTTTCATTCATCAGCTCACCTAACGACATTTGCTACTTCAAAGTGGACACGTACATCTTTTTTCAAAATCCCACTAGTAAATCATTATTTACACATATAGACAAGAAGGTACAAATATGCATAAACCAGCTGCAAAGGAACATTTTTGCAATAATCATGGAATGATTTCTTGTTTCTGCATATACTTCTAAATATACAAGTTTCATTAGTACACAGTAAGCACTTGTTAGAAAAAAAGAAAGCTACAACTCACAAGAAAGGTCAGGTACTACTTTTATTACATATTTGTGATATTTCCCATTGAAAACTGCGAACCCCTTGGAAAATGTTTTTGGGACCACAGCTGATCATTCAAACAATAAAACACTTCATGCATTTAGAATATTTCACTTGCCAATGACAACTCCTTCCTCTGTTTTGCCTAGAGATATATAGAGCTGTAATAGAGTTCAGAAAGCCCCTAGCAGCTGCGTGCTGCCATTCAGACCTGAAAGATTCCACGTTGTGATAAAAATTAATGTACTTTGACATCCTCTGGGATTTCCCGTGCCTTGGGAACAGCTAATGAAGAAATACAACCTTTTCAGACTGTAACGCAAATTTTTGGATTCTAAGATTAAGACACATGTGGTATATGCATGGCCTGTCTAACACCAGCAGAAAGGCTTCATACCCAAGTGCCAGAAGACTCTGTCTTCATGTGTTCTAATTATCTCCCATAGAAAGCCTTTAACTAAATAGACTAAATACATTTTAATGTATATGTAATTAAATATCTACTCTTGCCTTATATTTCAGAATTTTTAGACAACAACATCAATTAAACACACAGATCTTCTTAAAACCCATTAAGCTATAATGCTGCAAAATCCTTGTTTTATTTGCAGCAAAATACATTTTAATCAGGCATATTAAGACTTACATGTTTTACTTGCTTAGATACTCAAAACAGCCTCCACAGCTGGTGCATCTTGTGGAAATTTTTTAGAAAGACAGGGCCCCAAGACTTTATGAGCCATCTTAGACTCAGCTTAGACAGGCATAGACACGTTTCAAAACAGGAACCAGAACGACCAGTGTGCTAAGCAGAAAGCCACTGGAGGATTATCAAGGTTTCTCCATTAGGTCATAGTGAGCAGAGTGCAAAGTGTCCAAAGACAAGTGGCAAGTTCACAAATTTTAGACAGCACAATTACAGTCATAAAACTATGTAGCAAACACCTAACAAAATCTTTCTGATAGTAATATGTAAAAACACTTAATGTTTTTGCAGATACAACTAGGTGTAAAGTTATGGTGAACCGTCAATCCTATCTTTATTTTAATATGGACTTTTAGTTTAAAAAGAAAAAAAAAATGTTCCAAGGCAGGAGATATTTCCACAATACAGCAGACAAAATGAAAGGTGACCTGGTGAAAACGTCATGATCTCCATTTCCAGCAAAAGAGGGGAGGGGTTAAGCTTGAGAGATTTTTAATTTAAAAAATACTGGAAACAAGTTTTGGATCCACATGACTTGACACGTGCTACCACAATGGGGTAATTGTGTACGAGAGTTTAGAAACAGAAGAAAGAAGGAAGAAAAAAAATATATATTAATGCAGAAAGCCAATCCCTAGGCTTTAATAAGGCACAGTACCACCACAAAGAGAGAAAAAAAAGTTTCACCCCAATATTATTATGTATGTTTCAAATGCAGTCAACCTTTGATCTTATTTAAATTTAAGATACGTGCTGTCTGCAACAGTAACTTCTGAACTATGCATGTTTCAGTACTTAATTCAAAGTGGATATTTTTTGATATCTCAAAATGTAGACTCTTGTCCAGAAGTTTGTGCCTCGGTGGCACTGTCAAAATGCCAACTGAGAACACAAATATAATACCTCAATTGTTACTAGTTTTTATTCGCAAAAAGTACTTCTATAAATGTCAGAGAGTGAACAGATTTGTGCAGTGTTAGAAAATATGTTCAAATTTTGAAATGCAACATGCAGTGGCAATGGCCACCTCTGTCAGAGATACATCTACTACAGAACCATTAAGCTACTGGCACAATGGCTTCACTAATAATTAGTTTAAATCATATATTCATTTTTTCTCAATCTTATGTTATTTGTGTAACAACTTGATAAACAGATCTCATTCGTACATATGTATTTATATGTATGAATATCGTACAGTGTCTATGATTTAATTGTGGTTAAACTGGAATTAAAAAACAACTTTAAGCACATGCAATATGTCAGTTACAATACATTAAAATGCAGAAAAACAGTATTCTGGAGCGAATTTTCAGCAGGCTCTGAAATCTTAATTGCACCCACAAGGTTTCAGAGCGCTTCTGCTTGCAGCATGAAAAATGAATGTACTCATAGAGTTTGAGGCCTCGGTTAAGTAAGCCAGCTGAAAATCTGGCCCTCTCCATTTTGGGTCTGGTTAGTGAAATAAGAACAGACTAAAGTTCCAAATGGAGAATCATAATTCATAACTGCTGCCTTTTCCATATTTCTACACGCAGAAGAAGTGAATAAACTGTTAGCATATGCCAATTCTTACCACAAAAATAAATCCTGTTTTAAAGTATAGGAAAGTAACGGCAGTGAAAATCTACATATGGAAGTCCTGCATAATTGTGAATTCCTGCTACCAGTTCAGAAAATTCCAAGTAGCAACTGTTGGCAAACACTATTTTATGTCTTTAAAGTAATTCAAGATTTTTCGCAATAACTTTTTTCTTCAAACATTGAGAACAGTAAATTGATGTCTTACTGTTTGGCTGAAGATAACTTTAATTCAATCCAAGTGGCACTATGCACCACTCAAATCTAAAGGCGCACACAAAATTTCATCTGCAACTTTACTGCTCACTTCTGCCTGCTAACAGTTTTGATCATTGAGGTGTTCTTACCCTAGGGATCAGGCAAATGCTATGATAACATAGCTGTAAATATTGACAACAGGTGGCTACTTTGGATATTTTAGAACTTAAACAATAGTGCTGTCTGCCAATTGCAAGTTTTAGTCCAATATGTGATGATTAAATTAGGAAATAAATACCAAAGTATCACATCCACAAACTCACACTCCTACACAAATACCAAATCCTACAGACCCTGAACTATCAAACCTGATGCTGACTAAATTTAAATGCTACATTGCATACAATCACAAGAGGGCAGTCATTTTGTCTATAAAGTGTCCATAATTCCTCACACCGTACCTACTCAATGAAGAGGAGATTCAATTCAGTGTTTTTTAGTTCCGAAAGCCTGGTATGAAAGATTGGTTGGTCTGCCTATTTCACGTGCACAAAAATCAGGTAACACCAAGTCCATCTTAGCCCAGAACATTATTATAAACAGATAATTTATTTTATTTTCCATAACAGAGACATTCAATCAACTGCCTGAGCTGGAAACTAGCAGAGGGGAAAGACTAGATACAGATAAAAGAAGTAACCTGAGCAAATCTAGTTGTTTAGGTGCACTGAGACCTCTTTTCCTATTCTCATCCTAATTCTAGCACTGTCTTCACATGGAAGGAAGATGGAGGACATTCACTCCTGGTGGAAATATCCAGTGTGGAATGTATCTCCAGACAAGAACCCAGGAATACTAAAAGATAGCCAGAAATCACAATTAAAAAAAAAAATGACAAAAAAATCACAGAAATAACATCTCATTTTAAACTACAAGAGCCCTTCTAACAAGTTAGTCTTCCATTTTATGTATTAGTCATTATTGTTTATTATTAGTCAATATTGTTTTATTCTGCCTCCTCCCAAAGACAAATTTGGGAGAGGTAACTAAGTCATCACGTTTAGCTTATTCTGCCCACAGTATCTTTGTAACTGTGAGAGCAAGAAAAACTGGAGAGCACTGTTCAGCTTGTAAGGAAAGTTTCTATTCTGCTGCGATCACAGAACTGCAGGATCTAAAATAATCTGCAAAACCCTTCTCCCCCAAAGCTTTATTTGAAACTGCACGGATAAAAAGAAGTCTCAGAAAGAGAAACAGCTGTATCAGCTCAAGAGTATAGATAATGCAAACAAAAAAAATACTTTTTTCTGTGAGGATGAAGGATTTTCTAGAATATATTTATACGAATACAGCATATTTTACCAGTGTTTATATACTCTGAGTCCAAATTTTATCTGTGGACAAGGCTGCAACACCTAACAAATCCAAACAGGAATAAAAGACTCCTATCAAATCTCTTAGAAACCTGATAACGCGAAGATGAATCATCTGATTCTTACTCTTAAACAAGGAAGCCTTCTTAGTTCTTAAGTACTACTCCAATTTATATTAAATGTTTCTTTCCAGAGTAACTCTTTCCTCCCGTTTATTATTTATGTTTTTCTCAATGCTCCCTCTGTTGCATCATTTGTTTTCTGTATGCAACCAGCCCCTGTTGATTTCCTGCTGAGCAGAGGATGACATTTCTTCATTCTTCATATAGTTTTCAGACTCTCTTAGATTCTCAAGCACATTCAAGAAGGCATTTTTTTTCTCTATAAATTATTTGATTAAGGCAGGAGATTTACAATCTCAGCAATATTTCTTCTCTTCCCTGCAATCCCACCACCATTACCTTCCCCAGCTGCAACAGATTTTGATGTTTTAACTCAATGATAGGGATGCTTTTTCTGGAGTAGTTCTGTTTTAGTGTTCTCAATCAGGAAGAGATCTGTGAAACACAGCCCTTGACGACTCTCTTCAACCAGCTATCAACCAGGGAAGAAGAGGCTACAAGGTTGAGATACGTCTACAAGTACACCCTTACATCTGCTGACAAAAAATAGTACCTAGAGCCACGAAGTGTCCTGGAAAAGCAGAATTTCAAAAGACAAGCAGATCTATTCTATATTTTATAGATTTTTCAGTTACTAGGACAGATGTCATCAAACCAACAGATGCTGTAGAAAGCAAAAGTGTCCCAGAAAGCAATAGTGGACTGGAGAAACTAAACAGACAACAAAACTATCTATACCCAGAAGTTTAAGACATTCACCACTTAATACTAAAGGCCTCTTCACATAATGTGTTGTGAGAAATAAAAATTGGGCTAGCATTGTAGTAATAGGATGCTACTGCCATAGAATTGCTTTTCTGACCATACACACGCAGTTAAATCACAAAAAATCAGAGCTAGAAAGACCTAGCAGGTCTTCCACTCCATTCTCCTGCCGGTGCAGATGATTGTAAGGTAATTCTTCTGTATCTGTAGCAGATAAAAAATCTGCTGCTACAGGCAGTATGTGGGGTCTGGTTTCCATCCAGTTTCAGACTTTAAACAAAATTTAACTGGAAATTCATTTTGGCCAAAACCCCACAAGTCTCACAACAGGTACAGACCTTAGACTTCCCTATAATGCTTGGGGTAATCCTGCCAGAGACACACACATCTGAGCACTGAAGGCAAGGCAGAGGCTATAAACGCTGTCTATTACTAAATTTTTTCCAATTAAAATGAGAGTGAAACAGTAAAACCTGTCCATTATTGCCAATGTAGCTTAACAGACCTATGCTGGTAAAACAATGTACGCCTACAAAAGTAGAAGAAGTTTTACTGATTGTATAGCTTGTCATTTTCTAAGTTTTCTGGCAAAAATTGATTTAAGCGTGTTTGCTTCTGAGGATTTATAAACATGCATACCAAAAGGACTAGCTAGGATGACCATGATATGATCTACAATGCACAGATGAAGTTAAGACCTGAACTTGGAAGAAGGGCGGTTTTTACTTTTCACTGTACCATACAGTTTTTAAAGAAATGTAGCATATTAAGGCATGAAGAAGCTAAATTAAAGCAGTTACTGTTCTTATATTATGAAACCAAGTTAGTATTAAAGCAGCAATACTGCAAGAATTTGTTCTTCTATTTCAAGAAAGTTTCAATACATGAAGATGGTAAGAAAATATTGTTACCAATTATTTTGGCAGCAAAGGAACTTGTGTTAGAAGTCAGTTTTGACAATTCTTTGAATCTAAAAGACCTATAAGTACTCAAATGTCATCTGTCTATCCATATGAGATTTAGCTTTGGCAGTATTTCAAAAGTGAAAAAACACTCTTTTTTATATATTTTGCCTACGACAATATATTTTCAAGAGGCCATATGTCTAAGAGGCCATGTTCTCTTGAGAAGTACAGTAAGATGCATATGTGTTACAGAAATATTTGCAGAAAAGTAAGTTTGAATAGTCATAACAATCAATGGGTGAAACTAGATAAAAGCACAAAGTGTGGAATTTATTGTCAAAAGATGACACTTAAAGATTTCAAATAATTTCTTCAATTTAGAGATTCATTGTTCTGTTCAAGCTAAATTAAACAAACCATTTGGAAGCTAACCTGATTACCCCCATTTAAATTGGTCTATTGTTAAATGATGTCATTATCACCTCCTCTCCCCCTTTTTCTTTGTGCTTTGGTTTTGTTTTTTTTTTAATTATGGACTATTCCAGATACAGGTCTGGAAAACAGAGCTGTCTGGCTCATAGGGCTATTTCTTTTAAAAATAAAAAGAGAGAGAGAAGGCTAGAAGAAATCAAGACAAGGAGTGCACTAATTGCTCATCCCTGACCTCCTGCAAACCACTGCAAAACTGATAAAAGTTGCCTGAGCTGATTTTTATGCAGTTCAGCTTTGGCCTTTCTCAATACCCATAGGGGTATCAATGCCCCCTTTAAAGATGGTGCTACAGACAGAATAATAAGAGATCTGTAATTTTTTTTTAAGAACATGACAAATTATCTTTAATTTACATTGCAAAAAAATCCTGTGAAAAGATTATTCACTAACTGTAGTTGCTGATCAGTCCAGCTATGGCGAATTCTGCCAAATGTGCTCATCTCATAAAGACATTAAAATAACAAAAAATTATTGCATGTAATTTTCTGAGTACTTACACATTCTTGGATTTGAATGCTTCAGCGAAGTGCTGCACACTTTGAAGAGAAGCAAGGTCTAAGGTCATTGCTTCTACCTTGGCTTTATGCTGGAACAAGAGAAAATATAAAAAAAAGATAAATAACAGCAAGCTTAGTTCACAGTATCATGTTACAGTAAATGTGTTAAGAAACTTGTCGGATTCCCTTGTTTAACATTATAACCCCAAAGTGAATACAAATCATCAAAAAGAATGGACAAGCACAACATTTAGTGCCAAAAGTAGCATTGCAATTTTGTGGTTCTGCTAAGAACATACACTATGTAACACACAGCAATAAATTGACACAAGGCAGTGTTAAGGTTAATATGGTATCTTTTTTTCTGCCATTTAACTGGTGAAACTTAATGTAACTCATGAAATAAAAAGTAGAGTAAGTATTATTCTTAATACGTGTATTTTTTTACATACCATACCAATAGAAAAATACTCAGTAAGTATTCTATAAAGAACAGCTAAATTCAAACTTGCGCATATTAATCCAAAACAATCTATTGTTCAGAGCAGGTGATAGAAAAGACTGTATAAAATGAGTACAGAAAACAACTGACCAGTCTACAGCTTTTCATACAGTAATCATTTACTAGTGCATAATACCTTCTGAAGAAATCGTGTATGTACTTAAAACCAACTTCTCACCTAGAAGAGGATGTGTAATCCCACAAAATGGCAGGTTAGCCTGAAGGTTCAAACCTTGGGCACCACCCAAACTACTCTTCTCAATATTTCCAACTTTAAGATTCCTGTTCTCACATCTTCTGAAATGCTTACACTCCAAATCTCAGAACAAAATTTACCAAAAGTCTATTTTCATTGCAACCACCAAAGTGGAAGTCATCACAGAATCAAGTGGCGTGCAGCTCTTTCAAGCCACAGTTCTGAACTTGCTTTCATCTGCCGGCACTGTGTGTCTGCACCACAAGAGCCAACAGCTGTCTTCAGTTTTTCCACAAATACAAAATACCAACTGTCATGACATATGAGTCACATAGATCCCCTAAGGAATTACGAACACCTGTATTTGTGCTCACCCTCACCTTTAGACCCACTGCTGCCCAACACCACTCCAACTCTCTGGTACGTAAAAGAAAGCTAGCAAAAGCCCTGTACTCTTCCCAAACCTAAATGTGTCAACTTTCAGTCTACTTTGCTTAGCTTATTCAGGAATAAAGAAATTAGAAGGACACTTCATGTAATTCCAGCATGCTGCCCACACCTATGTGCAACAGCCATGGTTCAGACTAGACATTAGCACTTCTAAAAGAATAAGAAAAAGATGGAGCAGATACAGTGGTACTATGCAATCAAAGGCAATGTTTGAGTGGAGAGGCAATGGAAGCTTTGTTAGCACCATGGTGCAACAGGGGATCTACTGGGGTTACAAGGTTATACAATGAGCATTTCTGGAGGAACAAAAAGGAACCAGCACGCATATCAGCACAGAAGGAAGCCAAAAAGAGTGCTCCCATTGTCTCCCAAGTTCAAGCAATTCATCTGATCTCTGTGTTTCATTACATCTGGTACTTTTCTCCCTACATCTGTTTTCTATTTTCCTAGCACCCATTCTGCCTGCTACAATTATCTTACAGGTTGGGTTTAAACAGAATGTCACTCAAATTCCTTTTTGTCCTGCTCCAGCCAGACTTACCAGGACAGCAAAATAAATACAACTAAAATTTTGACAGGTTCAGTTCCCATCAGAAGTATCAACTGAAGGACTCTGAAAATGCTAAACCCAACTTTGTCACATAGAGGTTTTTTTACCCTCACAAGATGCACATCATTCTGGAATTCATTTTGCTCCACTGGGTAAATGTTTTCTTCTGTTTGATGGTTGGGGACTTGAGAAAGACAATGCTGCCTTGCATTATGCAATAAAACTCCATAACAACTTCTCTTCAACTATGCAGCTCAAAGCTGCTTCCTTCATAGAGAAGTAGCGTTCATAGTTGGATTTATTTTGCTTCTGCTTTGTCAGTTAAATATTCTTGTCTCTCCCAAGGGTAAAAGGACAAGAATCCTACAAATACAGGGACATAATGGGGGTAAAAAAAACAAATCAAGTAGTTCAACAGATTACACCAC
Organism: Aegotheles bennettii; assembly: GCA_013398125.1. Classification (NCBI taxonomy): domain Eukaryota; kingdom Metazoa; phylum Chordata; class Aves; order Caprimulgiformes; family Aegothelidae; genus Aegotheles; species Aegotheles bennettii. The sequence goes on along the minus strand of VZRW01001045.1, from coordinate 3,142,088 downwards.
AAGCTGTTAGTTACTGTCCTCTCAGTGACACAGGCTCAAGTCCACATGATATTAAGGTAATGCTTTTCCTCTTGGTGCCACATGTTAGGCTTCTGCTACTGCTTCCAAGAACAGAAGAGAGGTGTCTGTGTATTTCAAGTACAAAAGAAAAGAAAAAGTATGATGCCTCCAAAATACTTTCAGAAACAGAAATTAAACAGACTAAGATTGGCCTGGATTTGTGGATGAATTTTGTGGATGACTGTTAGACAGCAAATGCAAACTATAATTACGTTTCTTCTGTACCAGTTCCATCAATGAAATGAGAACACCTTTCTATTCACACCTCATTTTCTTCAGCCAGTAAAATAATTTATTTCAAACAATTTAACACAATTTCACTTTTTTTTTTCTTTTAGCTTTGATACATATACAGCTACAGAAACAAAGAAAACATTTGTTAAGAAATTCAAGAAACTGTATCTAAAATTACTTGAAAAAGGAAAAATGGAGAATTAAAAAACAAGGATGGGTTTAGTAATTCTTTTCCTTTGAATAGGGCAGGAAAGGCAACTGGCAAAATATTTTTATTTTCAACTTTCTCCCTGCTTTTGCTTTTTAAAAACGTGATGGTAACAGTCGATATTTCCTCCTTATATACACAAGCTGCACACTGAGCACAGGCACCCATTTGCTCTGTTTTCCCCATAGGAGAAACTGGAGCATGTGACACCCAAAGCACTCAGATCAGAACTTGCCACCTCAGCTTCTGAAGGCATGCAAAAAGCCAAGCGAGTATGTTTTCTCCAAACAGTAACTAGGGGAAGAAATCAATTTACATGCCATGAGCTTAGGCAAGTTCCCCAACTTCTCTGTTTCAGATTCTCCCTTGTCAACAGATTCAAGCACCTCTTACTCCACAGAGGTATTTTTTACACCATCAATTCCTACTATAGTAGGAGAATGTGAAATGCTGAGCCTTTAGTATCAACTCGTTTTCATTTCAGATTTTCCCACTTTACTTCTATGTTACAATTTCTTTTTTAAGGAGCTATGAATAGGGCAATATACTTGCCAGGCATGCTCTTTATACTGTAATAATATTTCCAATCAATGACAAGTAGAAGATCTTTTGTTTGTTTTCTTACAGTACCTCAGTATTACCTTTGTTTTAATGCTTTCCTCTCTTACCCTGTAAGCCTGGATAGCACATACTCTGGTATTTACAGAAAAAGAAAACACGGGGTTTTTTAATAAAAAATAAAGAAACATTTTTGCTAAAAGGCATCGTAATTGTAATTCACAGTCAGAACTGATTGTTAATGGTATGCTGCAAATCCTGATCTAATGTGTCATAATTGTATTATGCTGATGTCTTTCACCATTTCACTTCACATATTTTCAGTTCTGAACTATGCCTCATTTTATGTTGTGAAATCTTGAATGGGACTTGTCACTTTCCCAAATACAGAAGACAGTCTTAAAACTGACATTGTAAAATCAACGCGCTAAGGCAGAAAACTCCAGAATTTTTAAAATTAAATCAACAAAAGATATTAATGCTCCCTCTACTACTTCATTTTTCAATTGCATCATTGAAGGGGAGTAACAGTGAATGCAGAATAATTTAAAGAGTTCACTTCTAAATGACAGGATCATTACTACGTGGTGCTGTTGCCTGTGTAAAATGAGCTGCTGCCCTCACTGCAAATCCCTGGGACAAATGTCCCAACTGTGTCCAAAACCAGACTGTGTCCAGACTCAGGCCAGCTTCACAGACTGGCCAAAAGGAAAAAAGGCACAAGAGGCAGACATGCTTGTTGTCTACTGAACCTTGTGAAAACAAGGTCAGCTAAAAACAACTGAAATAGTGCTTTTGGGATGGAGAGTATCTGCAGTTCATGAAGCCCAAAGAGCAGTTCAAGGCTAACAATGTCCAGGCACCAACATTCTGTCTTTGATGAAGCAGCCGAAGGTGGATTATTCTCTGGTTCCTAACACATTCTCTTTTAAACACAACACAAGAACATTTTGAAAAGTGCAAAGAAAAAATTTTATCTTGTATTTCATGATTTTATGCACTGTTTTAAAAGCATTTTATCAATATTTCCAGGTAAGTTTCATTACTGTAAATAACACCAGAAACCAGTTTGTTTCATTTTGCATGCAAGCTGCTCCATATTGGAACAAAAATATTAAAAATTATTAAGTGCAATATTTTGCACTCATGCTAGAAAAATGCTTATTGAGCCAGAATCTAACAAGAAAGTGAGAACATCCAGAAAGCAAGCAATTTCACTATATGCAATGTATTCACTTTACAGCTTAAAAACTGTTTAAAAATGAACATTGCATAGTAGAGTAGTTTGGCAGTAAACATGATTGTGCATTTGTGTCTTGATATTGAAGAAGGAGCCTTTTTTCATAGTGAATTTTTCATTCAAATGTAAGTGATGATTTACGTTAAATATAGGTAAAGCATAGCTACATTTTCCTGAAGGATTGCAAGGAAGTGAAGAGCAGTACAATAAGTTGAAGCATAAAAGCTTTCTCTGTCATAATATTTATTATAATGGCATATAAAATAGCTGAAATAAATAATAGATGACCAAAAGTAAATTCATATGATAAAGAATCTTTCAGCAGACACCATTACTTCTGACTGCTCCAGTTTCATACAGAGTTGAAGAGTCTTAATAAATATGTTGTAGTCCCTGTATCTTAATGTAAGTACAAGTCATTTTGTAAGGGCCTTCTTAAAATGTAACATAGTGGACACTAGATAATTTACTGTATAATTTTACTCTCAAAAATATCATGTATATATCTTCAATATTTAAAAGCCCTTAACTCAGAACTGAATACGCAGCACAACAGCAAAAATATCTGACTTTGAGGAACTGAAAATACAATAAATTGGTAAAAAGCAGTTTAATTTGATAAAGAAAAATCTTGATGACATCATCTTGGAGTTCTTATATGCACTCTGAGAAACAGAAAATCTTCAGGAAAAAAAGAATTTGACATCAAAGCTGGCATAAAAATCTGTGGAATTATCTTAAAATGGGTAAAGTAAACAAATAACCAAACCTCAGCATATGACAAGCAATGCCCAAATAAACTCATATTTCCATGTTGAGGACAAAGTAAAGGATGTTTTAGAAGCACATCTGACAATTTGACACATAGCTTATGACACTCAATAGCCAGTGCCATGCACTATTTATAGAGGCATGTAATAGGGAAAAAGGCTTTCACTCAGGATTAGGACTGTAAATATTATTCTCCCTAATGTAGTCAACATTTGGTACTTCATGCAAAACTGTATTTATGTAATGCCAGCTTCATCTTGTTGTGTGCTTTGAATACCTCTCATGGAACTGATTGGGACAGATGAATCATACTGCCTTAAGAGTAATCCAACATGCACGCTAGATCCTTTAACAATATGTTCTTCCACTACATTTGATATGCCTTAATAAAGTTCATTAGAAGACATCATAGCTGAGCAATTTTACAATCATTTTTCTAGTTCTTCTCCTCCTCCCAAATATCAGCAATTTCTATACTGTGCTTTCAAATTTTCACTAACTTTATGCAAGAGAAGGTAGTACACAACACAAACCAATTTCCTAAATGTTAATTATTTTATTAACTCATATATGTGATGCACAAGGAAACAGCAGGGGCTGATTGTGATTCTTCATGAAAATCAGAGACTAAAAGGCTTTTCTTTCTGTCATTAGAAAGAAAATACATTTAGTAATACTTGGTCTCACTATTTCCCATTATATTTGTTTTACCTGTATTTTAGTTGTAATTACTGGTGTAAATTTTTCCACTATATTCATCTTGCTCAATCCTGTCAAATATATTTTCATGCTGAGTGTGAGCTCTCCCAAAACCTGATTTTGTAAAGCCTGGTCTTTCCTGCTTAAGTAACTAGATCTCCATGTTATTCACAAAAATAGAATCCCTGCAAGGAGTTGCTGTCAACCAAGTCAAGTGAGTAGCACATATATGAAGACCTAATGGGTCAGTATGAGCCTGCAAATTGCTAGGATTATTGCTCATCCTCTGAACTACATTTTATAATGAAGAATGAATTATTATTATTATCATCATCATTATCCTCCTTGCCTCTATCCCTTCTCCAGAATATTTATGGATGTTTGGCAGAGAACAGTGTTTATCTTTCTGGCAGCATCTACAACTTCACGTGGTAAGAGGCCTCTTCAAAAAACCTGAAGCCCTCAAGCTGTAGCTGGATTCTACTGTAAGCAAATGTCCCAAAGTTGCAATGGCAGGTCCCCTCGCACCATAGTCTAGAACACTTGAACTGGGGATTTAACTGGTGAGCGCAACTGGGTTATAAAAGCAACAGAGAAGTCTAGATTCTGCTTTACCTAGAGATTAATTATAAAGGCAATAAATGAGCCATGGAAATTCTGAAGACAAGAGACATGAAGAGTGATAAAGATGACCTGATATGAAGGAGTTCAGTTTCTGAGAATTTCACACCAACCCATTTGGTCCCCACATTTAAGCAAATCACTATTCAGAGCAATACTTTTCCTTCTTCCAAATTCTTATTTTACCTATAATTCAAAATCTATGTCACAAATATAACAATGTGACTAAAGTCTCTAGGTATATATTATATATTTAAATTGGATGTGAAAGGGCTTTCTTGGTCATGCAATAGTCATTTTAAATTCCCCAATAATTATAAAATGGAATATCTTTCTATTAGTAAAGATCTATACATAAAAAGAAATGTAAAATGCATTTATTGATTTCTTTGTGCTTGCTTAATTTTTCAGATTTTAATATCTTTTTTTATAAATCTTCTGTAATAAATAACATTAGAACAAGAAACTGTTATTTCACAATCTTTACTTTAGTTAACTTAGATCAGTATCTCTGTAAATTTGGACTTTTCTATGTTTTGAAGAGAATTCTAAAGGAAAAAAGGAAAAACATGCATTTCTTTCTGAAATTAATATCTTTGTAGAACTAAACTATGCCACAGCAATCCTAAATCATGCTTTAAGACAGTAAGAGAAGTTTACCTCTTAAGGATAATTTTTAAATTATTTATTCCTTAACCAGAGAGAACAGAAAAGCAAACAAAAATTACTAGACTATAATTTCAGAAAAATTCAATTTGTAGGCTCCAAATGTCCCATGCATTTAAAAAAAATATCTACCATAGATTTTGGCAATAGGAATTTGTTTAGCTCTTAATGTACATGAACTGTGGGTATTTAGTTGGGAGCATAGTTTTAGTTGGATTTTTTCTTTCCCTCTCCAAACACCCTTTTTCCTGTAAAGCTCATTTGAATTTATCTTGGGGAATCTCAAATAATCTTGGCAATATATTACATTAATATGGTTTACTATTCTAATAAACATATCTTCTTGTTTACAGAATAATCGAGGGAGCCTGGGAACATGTAACAGAACCTCAACTGTGGAGAGCCTCCTATTCAAATGTTTTCAATTCTTTTCATTCTGCAAGATCTGAAGTGATAGCAGAAAACATTTTCAAAAACAGCAACAAGGCAAACAGCACTGGGATAATTTAGAAGCTACAGACTTTGTTTCCTTCTAGAAAACTTCCTCAATTTCTAGCTTTTAAGATTAAATAAATCCAGTTTATGGGTCGCTGAGAAAAATGCAATAAAGGAGGAAAACAGGGTAATGGATTTGTTAGAAATAGCAGAGGTTGGAGGAAGAAACAGTATCTCTAAACAGACCAAACCAGAAACATCCCTATTGCAATACAATATTATTGTTAATTATCCATAAAATTAAAGATGTGTTATCTTATATGCACAGCTATACAGACACTGATCTGTACATCTTAGAGCAGGATTTCACATATAGTTTTTACACATAGAGGAAAAGTTAGCATCCCCACTATAGATGACAAGGGGAGAAAGGCATGATGGTCAAAAGGGCAACAATGTTTAAGTAAATACAAAATGAACCCTTTTTCCCTGTTCTCTCATGATCCATAATCATAAGCTATGTTGTTGCCTGAAAGTGCAGACATGCACTGTGCAGTGCATTAATCCTTCAAACACTAACAGATGCTGGCAGGGATTTAGGCTGGAATGTATTTACAAAGTGACAAATTATGTTCCGTATTATACAGAGAGAGAAAGAGCACCCACAAATAGGCTGATAAATGTCAGCTGCAGTCACAACAAACGGTTTATTTTTATTATACTGTAACCACAAATGTTTTTTGCAGGGAGGCCCAAAGATTTATTTGTTGCAGGAAAAAACAAGATTATATATGACACAAAGTAATAACTGTGAGATCACTGATGTTCTGGGCAGCTTGCCCTCCTGGAAGCTATGTTCAGATTGAAAAATGTTGCTTAAAAATGGTATGTTATATGACAAAATAAATAGTTCATAAATCTGTATTGAAACAACAATAACTAATAATTAAAGACAGTCTTAGGACATGGTTTATACAAGTTAAAAGGAAAGCACACTATTTCTTTTAGCCGAATGATGAAAATGAAGGAACAATATTAAAATAAATCTGATGAAATCGTTTTAGATTAAAAACAAAGTGCTATAATTGCTAGATGGAAGTAACATATATTTTAAATCTGGTCATAGCACTGTATGAACATTTAGTGTAGCACAATTAATTGGCAGAATAGTGACGTCTGCAGGCTTAAAAATGCATTGCAGCTATTTCGAAGCACGTCAAAGCTTGCCAACGTATTTAAGGTACAGTTCTTTCCCCCCCACTCCTAATACTCGGAAAACACAAATATGGATATGGTTAAAAGTAATCACTTCTTTAATCAGGAATAATTTCAGGAGCTTCAACATAAGTAGAAATAAATGCATGAGACAAAGAAATGAAAGAACTGATTAATTAGCTATTTAAGACATTTCAATTGGCAGCTCATGGGTACAATCTCCTAGCTTTAAACAATATAAAATAGATATCCTGCAGAACAGTATCCTAAAGAAAAAAATAATACTAAAAAAAATTACAATTTCTATTGTTTCCACAACTGCTCACATCCCCCAGCTAAGAGATACATTGAAAATGCTCACATTATTATATGTGTAATTTTAGAAAGTGAAATAAAAAGACCAAATCACATTAGTAAAGATTTCTTGTACAAATAAGGGTTGGCAGGATCAGGTTCTTAATCCACACTCAATATACACAATATAGACTTGAAGAAAAATACTAAGACTTTCTGCATGCACGAGAAAATATCAGGCATATTTGAACAGTACTAGAATATGGAAACCTGGCACTATGCCACCTGATTTGTGATCACAAAAGGAAGAAGTTTTTCTGTACTTTCTTTCTAAAGAAATAAAAACTGTTTGACAAAGAAAATATGAAGAAACTAAACACACAGTTAGGAATTAAATTTCTCTGAAAATTTGGCCCATCTCAGAAATAATTTTATTCTTCTTGTAATCAGCAATGTAAATATAAAATCAAACACATCATTAAAAATGTAATGTAATTCCAGGGTTGTCTAAAAATCTGAGATCAAAGTCTCTAGATCGTGTATTTTACAGATGCACAAAGCTGATGGAATTCAGGCAGGGGCAGAAGGGGTCATAAGGCCACGTCCCATTGTTCTAATAATTAAGGAAGTTTAAAAAGGCTTTAGTGTAAATATGCCTTCAGTCCAAAATCAAATGTCCCGTTTTTAAACACCATCAACGTGAAAAGCTCTGAAATTTTCATTTACTAAATATACATTAATTTTTCTGATAAAATTTTGATCTTTAGATAACAAAAGTACTCCAGAATATGCATGTCTCACGCAGCAGTGTAGAAGAGTTGATGGTCACCTATCATTATACTTACTAGAATACTTATTTCCTGAATATGAGTTGCCAATAAACAACAAAGTGACAAGGATGGAGAATATGCCTTAAAAATCATATTCTTACAAGTATTTGTACATGCAAAACAAGGAAGTGCTGCCATTACAGCAAGTAAAGCAGCAAAAAAATCATAACAACAATCTACTTTAAATATCTGCCTGAAGAATAGGTGTGCAAGGCTGACATAAATAGGTAAGAAGGAGGGGAAAGCAAGGAAGAAAAAAAAACACCACTGCCTTTCCCCTTTATAAAAGAGACAAAATTGAACACAAAGAACTGAACGTGAAGAGAAGCAGCATGCTATGTTTGTGAGTAATACTCTTTCTACTGGACAGAAAGACTTCTAGATGCCTTCTATGGTTCTGTAACCATAACTGTTAGCACCACGTTTTAATGTAGGCACTGAATTATTAAATTGTTTGAATTTAACAAATATTGTTACATAGCTAAATAACTGGCACACATTCTACCTTAAAATTTTGCTTTTTAGGCAAGTAGCTTAGGCTTTTCCAAAATTTTAAGGTGAATACTGGCTGTACCTAGCTGAATACCTGAAAAAATAGCAGCTACTGTATATCTTACCCATATGCCACATGCAAAAATGTAAAACACTGAAAAAAATTCAAAAAGAAAATTTCCAAGCAGATGTTTATAAACAGAAGGTAACGGATAAAAACCCAAACACAATGCTGCATTATGTTACATGATTCACTGATGAACCCATTGGAACTACAGCAAAAAGCCCTTCTGGAAAACTTCCAGAAATTAAAAGGTGCAAACAAGCTGCCTAATACCCTTGCGTAGACTGAATTCTTATGAAGAAAATAAAGTTTATTGTCTGGAAACAGAGAAAGCATGAGGAAAGCACTAAAGCAATGGAGGTGAACAATTAGACAGATGTTCACTTAAGGAAATAAAGAGAACAGAAGAAGCCATCACTGAGGAATTTTATGAGAATACTGACAACTCTGCACCTCATCAAGGGCACTGGTAAAGTTAAAGCCACTGAAGCCATTTCTACTCAACTCCAGTATATCTGCTGACCTTGCAAAAGTCTGCATTTAGCAAATGTGGCTTAGGAAAATAGCATTATACTTTTCATTTTACTATTTTTTTCCAAACTCCATCCACATACTGTACTGCATATTTCAAGAAAATTAACTTTATTTCCTTGTATAATATTACATATATTCTTTTTTTTTTCCCCAAACTATGCTCGGGTATCAGGAAAACCTATATTTAAAAAGCTTTTGTCATTTAAGTAAATACTGTCAATTACATCTGATCTTCATAAGAGTGTATAGGTGAATGGCTGGAATGGCTTTTGCTTAATATGATTATGTATGTTTCGAAAGTAGTCAGCAGTTTGCATAAGATGCAATATGGCAATCTGGACATGTCTTAGAACATACAACTTTTGGCACTTAACTACTGAAAGAATAATGGAGAAAAAGCATATTTTGTTGATAAATTGTCTTGTAAAGCAAAAACTATGGACGTACATGCTGGCAAAAGGAGAAGGAATTAACAGTAAGAAGTAAGATTTTTTGGCAAGGACAAAAACCTTACTTTCCTGAGTTCGTGCAGGCTGAGGTACAAATGTAATTTGTTCCATAAACACTGTTTAAAATTTCATTTCAAAAATCTGTTTGGTTTATGACAATACTTCCCCTGCAGGTTTTCAGAAAAAAAAAATCCTCCAAATCTCAAGTGCATTACTGATTTCTCCTTTTCTTTTATTTACGGATGTATTTTCAAAAATTACTCTCAAAGTAACCAGAAACTGCAGCTCAGTATCATTAACACATCCTTCATCACTTTCTTATATGCAGTGGGCAACTTCCCACAGCATCCATCAGTTGTTTCTGAACTGTAAATATAAACATGATACCCATCACCTTAGTCACACCAGGCAGGGTACACAAATACCAAAAGTTAATTCTCCAGTATCCCAATTGTCAAAGAGTTTCCACCAGCGTTGGAAACTGGACACAAACTTGTTCTGCAATATCATTAGCATAAACAATTTGGGTATCAGGCTGTAGGAAATACTAACTGAAAGCTGTGTCCTTATCTAAATATTACTTGCACATATTTGAAAAAAAATCCTATAAAGTAGATTTCTATGAAATACTCATGGTCTTTACCAGCATCAGACTGCCTTTTTTGAGCATCAGCCACCAGCTCCACTACAAAAAGGGACAGCTCATCCATTGCAAAAGGTTTTGCAGGGTTTGCAATACAATCAGTAGCTCACCCAGGTCTGCAGGGGACAGCCTGCATATTTCCCACACACTAATGTTTGAAAGTTTTCAGTAACACAGGAGAAATGCAGGAGAAAATTTCATCATTCACATTTTAAATAATATAAAAGATGTAGAATGTGATTGATTTCACACGAGAGAGAACTGAAATTACAGTTATGGGATAGGTTTTTTCATGTACTGTGAGGTCAAGTAATAGTAAATAATTAATGAATTAGGAAACAAATTTTCTATAAGGCAGCACATAAATTCTATTCAATAAGATCTAAAAGTGTAGTTACACCAAAAAGCCACATAATATATCACAAAATGAAGAAATGTATGGTGCTGAGGAATAAGGGAAGGTTTGCCATTATATTGGAATAACTTACTTTTACAGAATATAAATAATATCATACATACACATCATTTTCATAAGTTTTACATCTCATACTCTGCAAAAAAAAAAAAGGATTTTTCAGAAAATTTTTGCTGTTGCTTTTTGTAGTAAAATCTGTTTCCTTGTCTCTCCAGCAGTTAGAGAGGTTCTCACCCATTGGAAAGTGAAATGATCAAGTAGATCATGGCCCGGACAAAACCACAGGGCTCCTTCTCTGATCTTACTGTTGATTTGTGTTTAGCTAAAGTCTAAGGATTGCTTATCCTTATTGCCTCTTTACCAGTATAAACGTCACAGTCTGATGTTGAGACTCTCTCCTAGAATTTAGTAAATTTAGTACAGTATTGTAATGATCTTGGTCAGACTTCTGTGCGCCACTGACATACAATTAATATGAATGCAAGTCCAGAAGTCAGAAAAGAAACCCCAATACCACCAAAAGTCACCCCAATATTTTTTTTGTCTTGATATATGAAATTAGTTAAATTTGGAGCTTTCTGGATTAGTAAACAAGAAACTTCCTTCTTCAAGTGAATAAAATTCGTGTTCTGATTATCTTCTCAACAATTAAAAATACTGCTTTTGCTAATTAATTAACAATTTGCTAATTAATTAACAATTAAAAATACTGTCCTGGATTTCAGATTCATATTACACACAGAAAAGGAAAAAGGGGAGGGGGAAAAATAAGCAAATTTGAGGAATGTATTTCTCACTTATGGTGGCTGCTTGAAGTCATTCAATCATTTTAAATTGTCCCAGGGGCTAATAAATAAGAAAATAATAAACTTGTCAAAGTTCTTGCCAAATTTTTGTATCTAACGCAGACAATTTATCACATCTATTTCCCAAATAGTCTGGACTAAAACCCTTGAAATAAATGCAAGTTGGGTTTCCAACAGTAAATCTCTCATTCTATAATGTACTTGTCTTGGGTCACAGTAATTGCAGATAAGGACATAGCCAGTGACAGTACATACAATCAAAACAGAGAGTAAGTTCTGTGATAATTTACAAACACCATAATTTGCATAGCTATAAACTTAAGTCAATAACCTGTAGTAGTATATATAAGCACTTTGAACTCAGGCATACCAAAATACATCAAGTTCCATTTAGTTGTAATTACCGATTCATGAACACCCCATGGTAACAATGTGTGCTCTCCTACCAGACTGAAGGACAAAATACAAAATCAGAAATGACAGGCTTGCAATTTTTTGACTCATCTAATGGTCTAAACTCATTCATCTTGCCACTTTTGAAGACATACACAAATAAAATTGTCAAGGAAATCTAGAACAAATTTCAACCTTTATAATAATTATCATCATTTTATGCAATGTAATACTTAAAGCATACAGGACTATGCAGTTTTTCACATGAAACCCATGGTTCCTATGCTGTTCTCCACAGATTATGTAGTTTACAGAATCCTATTGTACTTACATTAATTTTAGGTAAAATTTTCATAGTCATGATGTACCTTATAAAAAGTTTTCAGAACTGAGTCTGATACACAATGGCTGTGAACTCTGGAATTAGATTATTTTTCTCATGTACGTGTAGCTTAAAAAGCCCATGACCACTGCCAATTTCTATTTTTAACTACATGGCTGACAAAGTTAAGTGAAAATATCCTTTTTCTCCTCTCCCCAAAAACCATTCAGCACAATTTTTGAGCCCTTTTTTTAATTTACTTCATTATGTTTTTTGCAATCTACACAGCAAATTTGACCAGTTAAAGAACACTGAATTGCACAAGGTTCAATGCAGCATTTCGAGGCATGACTCACTAATTCTCTCAGGCCCATGTGAAAGGATATGCCAAGATGATAAGGGAGAGAAGGTTTATATTTATAAGACTTTGATTAAGTAGGCAATTTTAGCAGAAGAGAGACAAGTTAAAGGAAAATGAAAAGGCTCCAAAAGTACTGAATTTTGTTTTTAAAAAAATCAACAGCACCCCTATAATCAACTAAATCCATGGATTATTTAATAAGTTAAATTATCCAGCAATGAAAAATGTCATCAGTGAAGTAGATGAGGCAATGAGCATATGTAAGCCAACCATTTAGATGCCTTTTAGCACTTGTAAGCATTTGGTTTCTATTTAGATTTTCAAATGGCTCATGCTATACTGTTGGACCTCTCAAAAAAAAAATAGAAAAAAAGAAGATGAGGCCGTTTCTCAGAAACGCATAAAGAGCTGTGCAATAATTTTCTAAAGATGCTAAGTTTTAACTTTTGTTTTTCTGTTTGTTCCTGAACTGACTATACACCTAAAAATAAAATTTCACCAAGTAACTGCCAGCACTGTAAAAGTATATGGTACCATTACAGATCTGGCTCCTAATTTCCAAAGCTCAGTTCAGTAATTTAGGAAGCTTAAGCAAGTACCTATTTGCATTTTTAAAGGTAAACAGCTTGGCATACCTGACCCCTGTAAACTTTTGAAAGGTTTCTAGTGTGCTCAGTTCTCATCAAAATTGATAGCAATCAAAGCACACTGAAAAATTCTGTATTTCCTTTAAAAATAGGTTTTAGCATTAAGAAGTTAAATTAATTGCTATAAATAAGTAAAAATATTTAAGATTTAAATATTGAATCAAAAGCAGCAGAATGACAGCCAAAGTAAAGGCCTGAACTGAATCACTTTCAGCAGATCATTTCCCATTCCAGTTTGCTGACTGATGTTTGCTTCCAAGCTACACGAAGTCATCTCAAAGGTGCCACAAGCTGCAGGCCTCTGCACTGACCAGACCACATGAAACCACTTTAACTTAGGCTCCAAAGCTAGAAATATTAATTCATCATCCTGTCAAAATAATGACATTCATTCATAAATACCATCCAACCTCCTCCACACTTGGCTGAATCTTTTGTTCAGCCTAGTGAAACACACTAATTACACACCTTCCCCGCCTGTCCTCTGGACAGTGTTCCTCACCGTGTTTGAAAAGAATAATGACATAGAACTAAAAACTGGGCAAACACCCTTAAACTTGTCAGAAGAACAGACAGGCCAGAGAACCCAGGCACATTAGGTGCTATAGTCAGTCTATCAGATGCCAAGCTCACCTCTGAGCACCTTGCACTAAGACTCCTCCACAAAGCCTCTTTGCTATCTTGCCCATACAAAATCAATTTAAATATATCAGGCTGTTGACAACCTCAGTCAGAGCATTTAGCTTGTATCCATGGCCCTCCTCAAAAGTACAGCATCACACTATGGTTGATGCTTGTATGGTCTCACTTGGGAAAATGAAAAGGACACAAGAAATTCTATTTTCTTTCCAAATCCTTGGTAACAAACCTACTTCAGCTGTACCCTTATGCTTCTTGCATAAATCAAGTAGCAAAGCCTAGAACATCCCACACTATCAGCATAAACTTTTCTGTCTCCAGTTGAGTGACTACTTAAGACACTTTAGACAAAGCTATTTAAATGCAATGGCAATATAAGTCACCATGGAAGTTTCTTTGCAAAAAGTTTGTGTGTTTCAGAATTGTAGGTTCTTCCAGAGGTTAAGGAAAGATTTTGAGTATCTAAATTTGGAAATGTAGTGTCTGGTGAAGCACAGTAATTGAAAATTTAGGTTTCAGTATTTTAAACTGAACTAATCCCAAGCACTGAGGCTGCATTTCCTCACAAGCATGTCAATTTTGCTGAACTCACAAAGGGCATAAAAACTTACTGCTCTGTGTGCCAACCAGACATGTTCTGTGGGCTGCAGAAACTGTCACCTCTTTCTAGACTGACAGCCAGCCTGACCTATCAAGTCCAGGTTTTAGATGATACTCAGATAAACTTTCTTCCTTTAGGTTAAATTGTATTTGCTTACCATCACTCTAACTGTGCTCATCTGTCACCACCTTTGCTGTGTCCTGGTAACACTGAACAAAGGCTTTGCTCTGAAATGACCCATCTGCAGCCAAACCATTCACTAAGCAGTAATTCTGAATTGACTCCTGAATTTTAAAGCATTAAAACCAGACTTACAAAATAATTTCTCTAGGTTACATGGCAGATCAGAGACAGAATCTAACCAGAGACATCCAGGTCTCACAACAGATGTTAAAATCTTCATGGCATCAGCTTTCATGAATGTCCCTCTTTAATAAGGTACAGAAAATAAGAAAATTTAGAACTGACCTTTAAAAAAATATTCTTGTTACGCTTTTTAACCATTGTGGTGATAAGGAGGAAATGTTTTTCTGAATGAGCATACTGTACCTTTAATGGCTCATTTGTAGTTCAGAACAAAATCTGAACTATTTGTTGTTCATTGTTGTTATATTCTGTTCCAAGGTTCATAATTTGAAAATTGACTTTGGGGACTTTTTGCTTGGTCTATTAAAATGATTCATGTTGCATTCAACATAAATTGTGCATACACAGAGGAGGTTTAGCACACGTATTCACAGTATAATAACTAAAGTGAATTTTGTACAAGCTGCAGTTTGTGGCAAGGATGCAGTATCATTTGTCTTAATTTTTCTTCAGCATTACATTAGGCCAGTGCATTTACATTTTCAGGTATGGCTAAACACTTTAAAACTTTCTTTTTACAGCATGAGTAAAGAGAGAATCAAATCTACATGTTGTAACAAAGTAATGCCTTTTTACTGTCTAAAGTACACATGGATTTACTTTCCATTTACCTTCCTGCACAAAGGCAACTGCAAAGTGCATGAAATATTCACCACCTATGAATCACAGTGTTCCTATTAAAAAGATGATCATGTTCTGGTTTACCTTTCAAGCCTTGATATGGTAACAGCCACCATGTTTAAGTGTTTTTGTCACTCAAAACTACCAAAGTAATACATAATAAGGTATAAGAGTGTTTAGTGTTTTATAAAACTTTAGGACAATCTAGTGTCAACTAACTAAATAATTAAGAGCTGAGATATACTTTCACATACTAGGTTCAGAAATATTTATCTTTCAAAATCTAAGTGGATCTGCTAGGAAAGCGTGAATCACATTAAAGACATGGAGAGGGGAAAGAGAAACCAAGACTCTAATCTGTCACTCTGTATTCATTGAGTCTCAGAAAGAGTTCATCTGTTGTATGCATTTATTTAAAAAAAAGTTTAATATTGCTAATGTGGAAATTTTTTTACTTTTAGCTGTACTGTGATTTTTCACTATGGTTGTATTCTGGTTCTTCCTTCTGCAGTGCAATTTTCTGCTCACAGAGTTTTTTAGTTCTCAAGTGCCAATGCTTGAGGGTAAAAAGCATTCAGAAATTCGTATCTATGGACAAAATGTGTGGGCAGACAGTCTGGACAAATAGGTTTTGTGTACCAAAATTCCTGCATTTTGTAAGATGATGACATGCATATTCAGGAACTGATCAATGCCTAGAAGTTAATGTTATTTTGATATCAACACAAACAACAGAAAAAAATAAAGTTGTTTGCTTTTAAGATTTTATATGGAGTCCAATAATCAGCCCAGAATGGATTTTGCACACAAAAAACCTATCCATTATGCACCTAATGCTGCAATATGAAGGAGCCAAGCTCATGTGGCAAGTTTAGCCAACACATTGTTTTGTCTTCAGGATACAGAGAAAATAAACTTTTCCTTTTTCTTTGTTTTTGATGAAGCCAAGAATAATTTCCGAGATATAATACAGACTTATCTAAACTTTAATATAATAGGAAAGTCATTTAAAATTGCAGTATACTTAACACTGAACCAATTCTGACTGTCAGAGCAGACCGAGGTGAACCTGAGCTTCAGAACAATAACATTTCATTCCTGAATAACAAAAATTTCTTGCTGTGCTGTATGGGCCCAACAAAGAGAGTAACATAAATACATACCTCAAAAGTGTTTTCAACCTTTACTTAGCTGCTCTGCTAGAACCTCGGTCATCTAAATATTCTGTTCTCTCAAGGGAGATCAGTTAATAAGCTTGCTCCCATTACCCAGGCACTAAATGAGCCTGACATCCACCACAGAGAGCTAAGTAGCTCCCACATAGACCAAATAAGAGTAAGGGCAAAATTTTCAGCATTACTTCTTTTTTCTAAGTAAACCAACCCCCCAAAACTACCAAATTTATCTAATTCCTCTATCAGTATCACATAACATAAACAAGTATCAGAAGTCTTCATAACTAATTAAATGTGCCCTGCTAGGTTCTACTAGCGTGAGGATAAGCAGCTTCTACTACAAGCTGGATAAGAACCACTTAAGTATTAAGGGTTTGCTTTTTCCCTTATACACATTCATATTTTACCTCTGTGTTTAAATTTGTCAGTACACCATAAGAGCAACCCTAGAATGAAAGCCACCTTTTTTCCACTGTAAGACTCTTCCCAACACCATGCTTAGGCTACAGGCACAGGAAGAGTAAGGCACACACCTGGAGCAACTCACACCATAGCACCTACCTACAATAAGCAGACTGTGCATCTGAGGGGTGAAAAACGTGTGAAGGGTGCAATACAAAGCAGGCCTGAGCAAGTCAAATAAATGTCACTCAAGTCCACCCAAGGGTAAATTTACAAAAGCTGTGGCAGAGCAAACCCACTTTTTGGAGCTCACAACTTTTTAGGACTGTAAGTATTTTATTTGCAACAGGCAGCATGTTTACACATCCAAGGTTTGAGAAAACGCAGTCTTACACTGGAATTAAAGTGAAAGAGTTCACATGCTGTCAGATAGTTTATAGTTATTTGGTATGTCTTCCCTTCATAGGCAGGGCTTAAGAGATAATCCTAACAGATCACGTTCCATACAGTATGCTAAGACAATATATCTGCAGAGAACATCTCAGGCCAAAAGAAAAAAATTCACAAAAATAAAATAAAAACCTCCTGCTTCACAACATTTGTTCCACTTCCATTAGGCAGAATTTTCTCATAAACTTTTAAAATCATTACTAATTTAGCTATAAGCAGAAAGACTAATATTCTGAAAGACCTGCCTGAAGAACAATTAGGATAACAGATTTTATAAAGACACAAAAAATGAGAAACACAATGAAATATATATTCTTGAATTAAGTACAGCATAGAAAACAGGAGTCAAAACACACCTTCCCTAGTTTTCATATACATTAATACTCTAACTGTAGGACTTGCAATTTATTTTTACTAGTTCTGCTTTCATAAGGAGTATCAGTTTGCCATCACATTTTAAAATTACATGAACTTAACAATACCTTGGACCTTTATTGACTACATTAAGTAAAATTCAGGAAATTCCAGTAAAAAATGCAATGCAGAAAATGAAGAACAGAAATCCATGAAGAAGCACTTAATTCCAAAATGCATTTAGACTCACAGAGATGCAGGTACTGTATGTGTTAAATCATATGGGGTAAAAAAAATAAATAATAAAATCTATATTTTTATCTTTTTGGGTGGAAACAAATTATCTTATTTACTACATGAATGGTTTCCTCAATTTGACGCCAATCTTTGGAGGCAACTTCAACCTGTCTGAATTAAACAATCTGCAGAAGAAAAGACTAGATTATTTATATTATAGAATACTGTTAAAAAATAAAATTGAAAGATTACTTTACCGTACATCAGAAATAAGAACATGCACATCACTCCAGCTTACAAAAAACTAATTTTACTTTTTCTGTTCCAAAAGAAGTTTGGCAAGTAGAAGATATGTTTATATATACACATATATATGTGCGTGTGGATGTATAAATTCCGCCCAAATGGACAGCACCTAAAAAAAAGGAGAAATTTGCAAAATTTTCTTGTGTCCGTGTACTGTGATTATAAATGCTGCAATCAGAAGATCCTTTGCTATTTAACCTTTTTATCTGCAATAACTGCGCTGTAGGTAGACAATACAGATATACTTTATATTGCATCCTATACATCACAAATATGATGTCATAACTCAGTCTTGGCTTATGCTTGTAGACAAATCACTGCCTGGCAAGAAGATCCCCCAGGGGATTTCATGAATCGTGACCTAAATTTGTACCATAATTTGCCAAAGAATTTTCTTAATTCACCTCCCATTTTGATAGAAGCAACTAATAAACTACTGAAATTGTAACTCACTTGAAGAAGAGAACTTTACAAAACAGGGCAAGAAAGGAACAAAGGGGAAAAGATGGGGTTTTCTGTTTTCTCTGTATGCACCGTTTTGGGAGTAGCCTTCAAGAACTGTTTTACCCCCTTATTAAGCACAAGTCCACATAGTTTGACAACTGTTCACATACAATGAGATGTACCATCCAGATAGGAGGCCTCAGTGCTCACAGTCTTCTTACAGACATTGAACTAGCATAATAATAATATTCTTTAGTAAGGACTATGATCCCTGTTTAACAGATGGGAAAACAAAGGTATAAAGAGGCTATTTTCCCAGATGAAGTCCCATAATGTTTCTGTGGCAAAGCTGGAAACACAACCCCATGAATGCTCATCCCTTGTGCTAAGCGGACATCCAAACTCTCCCTCAATAAGACTCCCATCCAACTGCCCAGGATGCAATGGTGTTCAGCAGCCAGAGAGGTATGTGTCATACCTAATGGGGCATAGAAAATGGGCCACAGTCATTGCTGGCATAACTCAAAGGACTTGTACCAGTGATGAATTTAGGCCCATATTTCAGGACATGTGCTATATCATACTACCTAAATATTCTTTTATTCTGCAGATATGAAGAGCTAGTCTATACAACTTGTTCCCCAGAAGCCTGCATAGCCCTGTAGCAAAAAAAAAAAAAAGGTTACATCATCAGTACAATAAAATAATTTCATGCCCTATTTGATCCAAAGTATGTCTTTTTATTTGTGAAGCACTTTAAAGAGATAATTCTGAATATCCATCAAATGACTGTTGCAAAGACTGCACGAGAAAATATGAAAACTCACAGACAATATTACCCCCAGCAAAGCCAAAAATTGAAGCTTCATGAGTATCTTGAGCATAAGCTGAGATAACCCAGACATAGTCTTGGATATCATACATCTGTTGCTGTTACATGTGCTAGCAAGAGAATGTCATATTAAATTAACATCTACTGCTCCTCTACTGCCATGTGACTTTACATAGAATAACTGAAGTTGTATCAAAATTGAAAGCATTGTAATATATTCAACTATTAGCAGAGCAAAACTGATCAGTGCACAAATAAGTAAACCTGAGGAAAAGGTTGAGAAAATGCTACTGGCATTTCTGTTTTATAGAAAAGCTATCTTGAATATTTTAAAAAAGGTGAATTACTACTGAGAATAAATGAAATACGGATGTACTACACTTGTACCATAGGGTACTGGTAGACTTAGTAAGTTGCATGGAGCTACAGCCACTCAGGTTGATGACTACCCATTATGAAATAGCTCACACTCCTTGAAGCAAAACTTTCTAAACAAGCAATAAGAAAGAGAAAAGGCCATGAAAGAATCCCTGATGTATGCATAAAATGCTACATGTGTAACATGCAAGAACATTTGTGGGGAAAGCACCTTCACTGCAACTTCTTATTCTTGGGTCATTCTTTCCCTTAATTTCCTTTGACTTAAATATAATGCATCTCAGAAAGATGTAAACTGTATTGCATCCAAGTACTCTGTCCAGCCATTTACTTTTTCTTCTTCAAAACAATACACATGCAAGTGTCAAGGATTGTTTCTTCCAAAACAATTTGCTTTTTCAGAACTATCAGTGCATGCTTGTACTAAAGATCAAATTTGAATCATTCAAACACCTTCAGTTCCGAGTGGATGTGCACTCTTGGATACACAAAAAGCTAAAAGTCACTTCGACTAGAGTCCCATGAAAAACACTGGGTGACAAAAGCCCCTTACAGCAATCTGCAAAAGGCAGAAATAAATTAATCAAACTGCCAAACGAAGAAGGCTGGGTTTGACCTCCTTCTGATCTCATTACTTCTCTATTACCCTTTTGAAAAACATCCTCTTACAAAGATCACTAATTGAAGATTATGTGGAGGGGAATCTCACCTCTCCATCACCGTGGTAACTTTGACTCATTTGTCATTCTAATAATTCACTTCTTTTCTTTTCTGAACAGACAGAGAGACACTAATAGACTATCATCAGTTAAAAAGGCAATTTTTCCATTTAATTGCACTCATTAAATACTGCACTAGAACAATCGGAAAAGCAATACTCTCAATATTTAATCATATAATAGCAATAATGAAACATTACTTCAAAACAAATGTGGCAACATGTAGGATGACAGAAAATGCATGTTGTAACTTCTGGAACATCAACATATTTTCTGGTAAAGATATTTGAACCTTTTTTACTTATATGAAAGGAGCATTGACTACAGCTACACACTGCAGAGAAAGCAGTGTGCAAACTCCTTCCTAATTTCCTCATCTCTCTTGCCACTGAACCACGACAATAAAAAGGATTTCATAAACCAAAACAGCGAGACAGTGTATTTGTGGAAAACATTGAACAAGACTGGATTAGCACACTATTTTACTGGAACAAATTGTATCACTTAGGAAAGTAATTGAAGATAAAAAGGTTAATCGCACTGGTAGAGTGACTGCAACGGGCACAGTCATCAGGTGTCTATTTGCTGGGGATATCTTATTTTCTATCTTCTACAGAAACTGCACATCTGTCTTCACTGTAACTACATTCCCATTATAGAAAGTTCACTATAGTTTAACTATACTAGTGTAACATAGAAGCTATAATAAAACCTTTGTGCTGAGGAGCTGTGCAGAAAACTTGGAAGTGCCTGTTTCAATTTCAGATGTCACAATGCTCAACGGCTGTCAAGAAATGTTTCTATTTTTATTGCAATTCTATCTATAAGCGTAAATACACAAAACCCAGTCAAGCAGTCAGGCTAACTCTCTGGGACTATTCCTGCCAATAGGTACTACTTTATCTGTCATTTTCTATCTAGCTTTCTTATAGCACCAAATTATTTAAATATTTCATTTAGGATTTGATGAGTACAGTAATCAGGGTTGGTGACTGATATCCAAGCGTGCTTTGCCATTCTAGTTTACAGCTTTTAAAACTGAGTAGGTTGAAATTTTTAGAAGGTAAACAGACAGAAATACTAGAAAGCCGTTGGTTTGAACTACATATTTGTGGCATACCCTTTCCTCCCAACTGTTGCACACACTGAGTAGCATCTTCACTTTATGAATATTCCAGCTCAAATTACTATTACTATTAGTCTACTATCTGGTAGACACAATGCTTCATTTGTTCTGTATAAGAAATGGGGGATAATCAGTAAAAGGAAAGAACAGAAGTTTTAAAAAGCAGTTACTTGGGTTACTTTTGCTAGGAAAAAATGCACCAAGTGTAGTATCTCCTTAATCAATTATTTATTCAACACTCGCATGTGAGTAACCTTATTGATTCCAGTGAGACTAAGTGCTAGACCAAAATGATAGAAAATGACAGCAGGACAGGAAGTCAAGAAGCATCATGCAAGGCCAGGTCAGAAAGGCTAAGACTTTAAGATAGTGGCATATTCAATTTAGGAAAAATTGTAATTTTGTTTTATTCTTCTAACTACAAATCTTAAGATAATAAATTTTTCAATGACAAATCTCTGTGTAACATTTTAGTCAGGGAACAGTCCCTGAATGAATGTACATGAATCAAATATACAGTGATACCAAGGATCTTATTTATACATAGCTTTCATTATAGTTATAGGTTATTATAACCTATGCAACTTGTAATTTGTTGTATAAATTCTAACTTACATTATATTTAGCCATTACTGTTTTTAAATAGAATTTCACATTGTTTCAAAATCATACCTAACTATTGTTAAACTAGCAGCTGCAGTCCACAGTGGGAGTTGATGGACATCGCATGAGTGCATATGGCAAGAAAAGAGCACTTCTGAAGAGCAGGCAACAGAACAGCTGGGGTAAACGCATCCCCCCTTCATTCTACTGTTCTGAAATGTTCCATCATTCACAACATTCAAGAGCAGAAGCTTAGGATGTCTTTGTGGATTCTGTGCTTGAAAAAAACCTTATTTTTCTTTCACCCCAAAATCTCTCTAGCCAGCTGGTTAGACAACAACAAGCAACACAAAATATACTCTATCAGAGTAAGTTAGTAAAGAACATAAGAAATTTAAATCATTCACAGGACCCATACATGAGGGTCAAAAACATTTGCAAACCCTATTGATTAAGTATAAAAAAAAATATGCCTAATGTTAGACAAAAACAGAGAGCAAGGCTAGAACAGTCTAGCTAAACACGCCTCAGAATTTCACAGTTACAGTACATTTTAGCAGTGTTCTCAGATTTGTTAGGTATTTTTTTTGGTAACCTTTACCACTCGGTACTCAAGTTGAACATCTAGATATAATGAGTCAGAAATGGCTTGTATGAAAAGTGTCAGTAGTTATAATATACAAATGAATGATACATAATGACTTTGAGCATCTTTTGAAGGGGGATGGAAAAAAGGAGAAAAATTTTGTAGAAACTAAGAAAATACCACATTTTTATATTTAAAGTCAAATAAAGAATCCTCCATAAAGCCACAAAATACCATTAGGCTCATTTAGAAAGAAAAGAGGAGTTCGTTTTCATTCCAGTAAAACTGCCTGCAAGCATAACACTTGAACGCGTGCTTTCTCCTTTAGAACATGTTCTTGCACAAATTCCAGCTGTGAGGGTACAATCAGGCTTTTAGAGGGGCACAGGGAAAAGCAAGGAATGTCTCCCCTTGCACATGTGCTTTCCAGATTCATCTGTGTAACTAGCTTCTGCCTAATTCTCAGCATGAGAATAAACTGAATGCCAAGGCTATCTTGTGGTTAAGAAAATGTAACCTGTTGTGCTTCATTACCTAAACAGGATTGAAAGTGGTTTTCTGACCCACCCCCGCCCCATCCTCCATATATTTTTACATATTTTAGAAGTAAAAATGGTTTTTCAAGCTGTAATCTAATAACTGCAACATACTAGGCTGTTGTCCAGCTTGTGTCAAGTCCACTTACTAAACAGGATAGCCAGCATTAAACCAATAAGGAAATGATTCTCAACAATGCAGTGCAGCATTATAAAACCTTCTTCACTTACACATGTTTACTCTTAATGATACAGCAGTTATCTTTCATCTTGAGTGAATTCAACTTGTTTATCCACACTGATGGCTTGCTTGGTATTGAGATGTGAAAATATCAAGGAAAAAAATCACATTATTACCAATAGACTTGCTGTATCAATAACCCCATTTTCATTCTCAAATGTTGCTTGTTTCAAGCCAGCAGATGGTAATAAAAGTGCCCTGTGTCAGCAGATCTACACATTCTAACCATGAGCAAGTAAGTCAAGACAGAAAAGCAGTGACACACACCAGGTTTTTAAACCTCAGAAAGTACTCAGTAAGAAAGACATAAAGCACAAATGGACTGTTTTCTTTACCCACCCCTCTTAACATGCAATCAGACTCTTTTTTTCCCCCAATATAAATGTGCACTACTCAGTTGGGAGAGCAAAACACATTGAAAATGAGAACTACCCAATCTACGTGAGTCCACCTGTTTATATTTAATTCTTTAAGTGGATGCAGCCTCTAGCTCTGAAAGTACCCAAACTAATCCCAGGAGACCAGTAGGATGTACCAAGGGAAAAAATAATTCTGTACATATTCTGTTCCTTACTCTCCTCTTTACCATCTCTTATTTGCCATCATTTGAGACGGGGCACAGGATCTGATGAATTTTCAATTTGAATCAAATAGTGTTCTTAGATTTTTAATACTAACAACCCAAATCATAAATGGAGATAAATGGCTTTATATCAGCCATTAGAAGACTTTTATTCTAATGGTTTCTTTTCAATCACCTTCAGTTTTGCATAGGCAGCCCAGAGAAATTAAGTCAATATACCTGTATGCACATAAGATGATTTATTGTCTTCTCACTAGAGACATGAAGTGTAACCTTAGGTTGATGCTTTATCGATTCAGTATCTATCATGTAAAGGATATAAAATTGGTTTCCTGCTTTTAAGACCAGTAGTCTACAAATGTACAAACTTCCTTTCCAGCACCTGAGTCGTGTATTTTGGCCACAGTGTGAGCAATGACAAGGACTAGGGCCAGGTAACTTTAACTTAAAATCCTCATCGAAGCATGCAGAAATTAATAGTTTTGCCACAGAAATTTTACCCATTCAAAGAAACTTGAGTCCACTCTTCACCACCCATTTTTAATATGGCACACGACATATACTTAATGCATTTAAAAAAATATTTCTCATTCATCTAGCTACTTGCTTCAAAAGGTTTCAACATTTAAAGAAATCTAGGCAGAACATCTAAACAACAATTTGAAGCCATTTTGAAGGGAGCAAAGTCATGGCAGAGATGAATGAAATAACCTCATCAAAAGCTGAAGTAGCAGAACACAGAGGAATAAAACCTGCCTTGAAGAAGCCATAAATCCAGTCCTGATTCTTGTGTTCTCACCTTTATGTTTGTTTGGCTAGAAGGACAAAAAAAATTAAAACCTAATTTTTCAGAAGGGCGAGTATTAAACCTCAATATTTCAAAGAAAATGCAAACTAGGTCACTTACAGTATAAACTAAGCGAAAAGTAGATCATCTAATTTAAATAAAGAAATAAAGTGCAATTCAAATTTTAAAGTATTGGTTTAAAAACAAACTATGGGGGGAAAAAACCAAGGCATTGCATTGTTAAATGTTATAACCAATAAGACTTCAAATAAGTCATATGTGATCACAAACAGGCAACCACCCTTTGGCCCTGCTGGTATCCTTATCCCTTCTGAGGCATGGGCAGGAAGTAATGTAAGGAAGAAAAAAACCCCAAAATATATTGTAGGAAGAATAAAGACAAAGACAAAGAATGTGTGCACTCTGTGCAAAAAAAAAAAATCCACTAGTTAGCTGCTAAAAACACATTTTTCTCCTTATTCTAAAAATGCTAGGAACTTCTGCATGGAAACAATAAGGAAACATGGCAATGAATACTACAGAAACCTACAGACTATGCACCAACTGCTTTCAAGCACAGTAAGAAACATATTTATTGGTTTTCCCTCCCTTTCAAGTCTTCTCAAGTAAATAGGCATTGAGATTCAGTTAAGCAGATACTTAACTATATGCAATAGGAACCACTCTTTTTCTGGGTTTTTCCAGACATCCCAGTCATTGAGAAAGGAATTAAGAGGAATATTGTCCTTTTACCGGGAACAGGGAAGATGACTTCTCCATGTTCCTACAGATAAGAGAAAATACTGGGCAAAAGTGAAAGTGTAAGCTAATTGCTGGGGCAAGCTTTGCCCTCTCCCC
>VZRW01001045.1:3039564-3116278 GCA_013398125.1 Aegotheles bennettii | reverse complement strand
CCCCCCCCCCCCCCCCCATCACAAAGACCATCTCAGTAGATAGGAAACTGCTTTACTACACGTCCAGGAGATTCATCGGTTCCCTCAGAACAAGAAAACCGCTGCTAAAGCAACACATTTTCTAAGTTAATGGCCAAGGACTATATAAAAAGCAAGTGACTATCACATTTAGATTAAATGAGATGGTGCATGCAACAGTTTTCCAGTTGAAAGCATGGATTAGTAGAATTACGACAAAACTTCTAAGCAATTATCTTTTTTTTTAAAAAAAATATATATATCAGACCACATTTTCCAGTCTCTTTACTACCATAGAAATAATAGGAAAATAAGAATGTTACTTGTACTTCTTTAGCCTTTTCAATAAAAGTGTTTTTAGCTGTTTTACAAGCATTTACTGACAAAACATTCACTGAAATTAAAATGATAAATTAAGTATAGCAAAATAAGTAGCTCAAGTAACTATATAAATCAGCACAAAGGAAAAAAAATAAAACCTGCAATACTCCAAACCTTTGGTCTATATTAATTCCCAGTTTGTAGGCCTGGAGTAGGAAGTTCATTGCAACTACACAGCTTGTAATCAGGACTCGGGGCCTGGCATAACTGGACTGTCCAAAAGAGTCTATCCTTTTCTCTGCTTAGAATTACAGAAACAAAATATACAAATATTAAAGATGTCATCTCATAAGATGCTGAATTTCTAGTGGCTTTTAAATAAATTGCTACAGGAATTCTGCTTACTTTACAAACCAGACCCAAGAGGTTGTTTAAGGTCACCACCTCATGTAGTGACAGAAAAGAGAGTTAAAATCTGAAATCCTGGTTTCCAGTCCTATGCTCAGCTTGTTCACCAGCTTATCTCAGCTTAGATTTTACAACATAGGCAAATGCTTTTTTATTCTTCCATGTGATAAAGGTAAGTTCAATGTTCAGACAAACTGTATTGAGCTGATAAACAAATAAATCAATTTTGAGGTTTTTAGCTCCTTTATCAATAGCACTCTTAGGGAAGAACTTTCTAACAAGAAGCTTTGACTGCTGACTATGACTACAATTTCAACATTCTTTTAAGAGTGTGCCAGACTATGCTTACTGGTATAAACCAGCATAAATTCACCTCCTCTGGATTTACACTGGTATAGCTAAAATCTACTTCTTATGTCAATAAACCAGGTTTAATGAAAAATAAAATTTAAAAGTTACAATAAAAAGAAATCATTTTCCCATAAAAATGTGGTGATATATGTTTAAGTACTACAACTGAGGGTACAGGCAGAAACAAAGTATTCTGAAATCAGAGGGACTAACTAGAATCATACTCTATTAGAGACAAGTTAGTATATTGGAATTTATTCCTGCTATAAAGCTAGAAATCTCAAAATTACTTTTTACTCGAAATTTCTTTCTCTAGTCCCAGATCATCGATGACCTATCCAGCTGCCACTATCTTCTGTACCCTCTCCAGCCCCCCCTGCAACCTCCACCCATGCAGCCTCTTCCCTGGGGTCCAGGAGCATTATCCATGCTCCTGATGGTTTGCCCCTTCTGTTCTCACCTGAGCTATATCATTGGTGTACCCAGCTTGAGCTCTGCCTTCTAGATTGGACCTTGGACCTCTGTTGAAGCCTCATCTCCAGTCCTGCCCCTAGCCCTACCTTCTGCTGCTCCTGCCTGAATGCCCTTGATGTATCCTGGACCTGAGTCACCCCCTTGCCTTTTCTGGGACTGTCCAGGGAGCTCGTTATCATTACCCTGCTGAGATGCTGTAAGGCTGGGCTCTGGTGGGTGCCCTTGGCTTCTGGCTCACCCTCCCTCATGAAGCAACCCTGCTCTTGCTGCACCCTAGCAGTAGCATTGTTGTATCTTCCAAACATTAACATAATACACTGCCAATGTTGCTCTTTCTCAGCAAACACTTTCTATGGATCTTAATGTTCTTTTCTGGCTGCTGTATTCTTTCACTGTTTTCTCAAGAATTCCCAGTTCCTCTAGGAGTCAGATTTCTGATATAATTCATTCTATCATCCCAACATGAAATAAAAACACATCTTCATTTCCATCCACACTGAGACCAATTCAGATTTATTAAGGCTTCCTTGATATTCAGTGATGTCTTATAAGCACTAAATCATCATGAAAGCTATATAAGCAAGAGCTTGCAATCCTAAAAAAACCCCAAAACCCAATCAAACAAGAAGTCCTCTGAGAAGTATACATCTCCTATAAAGCACAAAGCTTTCTAGAGTTCCCCAGAATGAGCATTGTGCATCTACTGCTCCTCCTTTCCTCTTTGGGTGATCAATCACATCCAGCAACAAGAAGAAATGGAAACACATTCTGATCTCTAGGCTTCTGGGATGGCTAGGAAACCCAAAGAGCCCTTCCTCTCACGTAAAAGCAAAACAATAACATGAGAATGAGCTTCAGCTTCATAAGATTTCGGGTTCCTCACCCTTTCAGTGCTGGCCTTAACCCGTCCTTAGACTTCTCACATGCAATCACTATATAGTATGCTCCATAACCAGCAAGACACAAGAACTATCACCTACATTTAAAGACAAAACACAAGCATAGATATATTTTTATTCAGTACTCAAGAGCATATTTAAGAAATTAAGTTTTGGAATGTTTTCTTTGCTCATCTCAGGAAAAGTGCCATATATCATTACCTCTACTTTTCATAACCAAGATTTTAAGAAACAGTGTGATTTTGTTTGAAAAGAAAATATTAACTATAAAGGCAAAGAGAGTATTCACTGTCTCACAGTGTAATTGCCACCAAAGAACCTGAGAGATGTTTGTGTTTGTAGAGGGATTATCATACACACTAAATGGAGGTTAAAAAAGAAAAAACAAACAAACAGTGATAGCAGAGTGTGTTTGTGTTTTCAAAACTTGGGCACAGACAATGGATAGCTACACCTGTCAATCCCATGAATTTGGGGGAATTTTAAGCCCTGCAAACCATGCTGAACTTGTTCTGAAAAAAATGCTTGGCAAAGTGGATAGCCTACCCTATGTCACACAGCCATAAACCTCCTTAGCAGAGACTGAATAACTTTTCATAGCCTATGTGTCCGTTACTGGTCCGATCGATTCCTTGGCAACGTCGCATGAGCAGTTTACTGAGGGCTTTCCTCATCTCTGTTATAGTAAGAATACTTGAAGGATAACATGGCAAGTGATGAACATACGAAGTAGAGAGATATCAATTCCAGCGTACAAAACATTCACTTTTGTAGAACTTCAGGTGCTCCAATGACCTTTAGATAAATCAGCAACACAAGGGCATTACTATTGAACAGTACCTACTACATTGCTTGCTCTCCTCCAGTGTAAAAATCTGTATTTAAGCTTCCCTGTGAGATGGCTCAAAAAGTATTGGACATGTTTTGCATTTTTTTTTTGTACTTAAGAGAACAATCCTTTCAAACCTTCACTGCAAGGAAGCGGAATTACTTCCTGTTGTATCACAGAACTTAGAATCTATTTTAAAGGACACTTTCATCACACCAGAATCAGTCGCAAGTGCTCAGAAGCCTTCTAAGTATAGGGCATGTTTTCAAAATTACTAATAGATTTTGTGCTTTGTGGTACAATTAACACAGGATGTAAAATTGCCAAAATACCAGAAAGAGAGAATCAGATATATTTTAAGTACTTCAGAAGGCAGCCCAGCAAAGCTGTTGATCCATCAAAAGATCAAACTGTTGCTGAAAGCATCCTCCAGTTTCCACAATTGTAAATCGAAGGCACAAGCCATACAACACACACAATCTGGATAGTAGATAATGACTCTGATTTGGAGTGAAAGGGCATTGATAACTCTGCACTAGATAAAAGTGAAAGCTCTCAGAAAAATGTACCTAGAAAGGGGCCAAAGGAAATTTGATATTTTGCAGCCTTAGTTCCAACCTGATCTGCTGTAACTAAACACACTGAAAACAGGACACTTTTGCAAATTAGCACACCAAACAGAAATCTTGTCTTTGCTAATTTTTCCTCACACCGAATAATCAAGTTTACTCTATATAATTGAGAAGAAAGCCATTCAAAGAGATTCAGGAGTTCAATGAATGGCAAAAAGAGGGGGTTGGTCAAATTTTAATCTGTTTGACCATACAAACTGTATTGAATCTGATAATGTTCATGAGAGGTCTACTGAGGGACTTGCATTCTGCATGAATTATACCCAAGGCTCTTAAATTCATTTGAATGCATTAATTCCTAACCTAAATCACAGAAAAGTAATATACTGTTATTGTATTTTCAAATGTATACTATGGCGCAATGCACAAACAGAAGAGGGGTTCATTTATATCATGTAGATTCATTAAAAATAAAAACACTTCCTAAGTCTGTGTGTGTTGATTTTTAAGTTGCAAACATTCATATTTCCCATGTGTAGGAGAGGAATAATTTTATACTTAGGTGTATTCAAGGCGTTGAACTTGATATACATGTAATATTAGAGAAGGAAAATAAAAATATAATGAAAGAATGTCTATTTCATGTGTTAGAAAACAATATGTTTTCCTCATTAAACCCTCAGATATAAATTCCATAAACCATGAAATTACCTTTGAGCCCTTACTGAAATAACCAGTTCACAAATAAATGATCCATGCAGGAAGAAAAGCTAAGATTAAAATAATAAGAGAAACATATTTTTATATAAAAAAAAGCAAAGAACAATTACTAGTATAGGCTTATGCAATAGAGATTCTACTTGAACAGGTAATCCTGAATGATTTAATTCAGACACATTCTGAGAGCCATTAGTCATAATGAGGAATTAACTCTCACAAGAAATTAAGACTAATTCGGTCAATGGAAATGTTTGCATAGCTTTTGTTCCACCAGAGTTCCACCAGACATGTTTCTCCATCCTGTTGCAGAATCAGTACCCAAACAATGAAACATTGCTATTGGAGTTAACAGTTCATTCTGCCCCCACAAGCATCCTTCCCAATTGTCCATTTCATTTCTGCAAAAGAGGCTCAGTTTCTGCTTTGGAGAGCAGAAAGTTAAGAGGAGAGTTATAAAGTTGACTTCTCTGAGGACTGTCAGGAAAATTTTCCAAAAAGTATCTAGCTCACGAGCACTTAATTTCATTAAAATTGATCGTACCAAAGCAGAAGCAGATATGGTTAACTAAGAAAGAGCCAGCTGGTGGGATTTGGTGACCTCCATCACAGCTCACCATCAACAGCCTTCCCCTCAAAACCACCTGCTATTCCCAGGGATGTCACGCCACTGGAATTATTCTCCATTTCTATCACGGTTCTCACCAGTCCTGCCTCAGTTTTCCCAGTCTCACCCCATTGCAAGGTCAGGATTTTCCTCATAAGTTCCTCCCATCAACAAAGCAGCCACAACTCAGTTCTTTTTCTAGTGCATTTTGCTACTTTGATTTTAGAGATAAAGAAACTCAGGAACAGAAAGATGAAGTTATTGCATTAAATTCATTTGGTTTTCATGGGACAAACTGCAGGATCTTTGAGGACAGAAACACAAACAAGAAACCTACACCCTAAATATCTTCAATTCTAAATTAAAAAAAAATAGTCAAGATATAAGAAAATGTTCAGCATGTGAACATATAAATAGACCTCTTCATAATACAATACAGAAAGAGGGAGGGGAACTATTGACATGGACAAATATAACAAGGGAAGGAGTGTAGAACACAAAGGCTGGAGCTCAGCACCAGCCGGCACAAGGGACAAAATCCTGAAAAAGAACAGAAAGCAGGCTGATTGCATCATCAGTGACAGAGCTGATGCTGCTTCTTGCTTCCTGCTGTGCCAGCTTCAGCCTCTGGCTGACCCCTCCATTCAGCTACTTTCCCCAAAAAAACATGTGCTTGGGAAAGGCTATGCTGTAGGTCCCTGGGGAGCCTCTCATGTGCAGCTTTGAGTCCATGGAGCATTATAGAAGAGAAGTCATTATGCTTCACTCAATTAAAACAAGGGGCTGCAAGCATAATTGCCTCTATTTTTTAGAGCTGCAGGGTATCATCCATACAAAACAATGGTGATTCTTCAGGTAATCAAGTGCCAAAGCTTCTAAGTCAAAACCAGCACTATTTACCTACTCTACAATAATAACTACTCTTGAGCAAGATTAGATTGTGACTACTGCTTGGGAGTTTTAAAAAACAAAACCAAAGCAAACAAAAATACTGAAAATCCATGAGACTTCAACCCTAATTCCATTATCAGTCCAAGAATTTAACATCTAACTTCTTCTATATTCACTATGTACTCTGCCTACTGCCTTCCCTTAAAGTACAGTAGCAAATATAAACCGCATGTTTTATACTTAAAACATCAAATGTGGAGAAGCTTCCAATTTTTATTTAATTTGGGAGTCTTTAACAGAAATGTAAACTAGCATTCCTGAAAATTTACTTAATAAAAATAATACTGACTCCTATTTCTTTTCAGTGATACTGAAAGCTTAGATACTTAATTTCAGGAAGACAGGAAACTAACACTGAATTATAAATCCCCTGAAACAAGGGCCTATATATTGGACACAGTGGCAAACTCTCAAACAGACCAGTGCTATTAGATGTGCTTTAATACATCTGCCTTTCAAACTTTGCACAGATACTTTCAGCAAAACCAGCCACAAGGTATCTCCAGTCATAAAGACAGAAATTTAAGTTAGCACATATTAGCAGCCTGCAGTGGGCAAATGTTCAAACACATTATGGTTTTAATATAATTATAATTGTTGAACATGTTCAACCAATTAACCACAAATATTCTGTTTATCTAAGATCCTGCCAAAAATTGTGAGCTGCAGTCAAAATAACATGATAGTGTAGTCCTTCTGCAGAGAACAGCACTAAATCAAAAGAAAAAACATATGGAGAAAGCCAAAGCAAATATCTTATCTGATGTTTTATAAATCAAAGACCATATTTTAAAAATTTTACTTGTCCAGTTATAAACTGCCACATATATTTATTTTGTAAATTCACATTTCATAAGCTCGTGTCACCCACTAAAAACAAGGGCTTCAGAATAACTTTCCGTGCATGTTTCTTTTTTGTCCAGCCCTCAGACACCAAGATTATACAAAGCACAAACATAATGCAAATAACTGGGAAACACCAGTTAAAAACCTGCATTAAGAACAAAATTATTTTGTTGCCTGCTTTTCTGCCTCAGCTGCACAAATACAAAAATATTTTAAACCACCAGACGAGCTCCACCTTATAAGGAAATAAACAAACCACTACAATTTGTCTTTAAGAAAGAATTATTAAAAACCCCTGTTGTGCAACTCCTATTTAGACAATTTGCAATGCTGCAAAAGCACTTTTTTTTCAACGGTGTCCCCTAAATAATTAAGCTGTTCCTTTTACCATACTTCCTATATTACAGAAGTCATTTTCCTACAACAAATCAATAACTCATTCCTTATGTCAGTCATTTTTCTCCATTTAACTGAATAGACTTAAGTCCAACACTGAAAGTTAGATTACCTTTGAATTATGTGTGTGATTTAAAATTCAAAGTACTACACTAAGGAGCTTTTTAGTGACCACTCTACAGCCTCTTCATATACACAATCCCTTACAGACCTTCCCGACAGATTTAAAGCAGAACAGCAACTCTGAAACAGTTAAAAATGTGAACATGAACAGGAAATGGCCGTCATAGACCAGAGTCAACACTTTCCTTTATTTATGGAATTAAAAAGCCAAGCAACATTCGACACTTACAACAGCATCCCCAGTATCCCCCATGCTTTCAGATTAAGTAATAATTGCATCCGATGGTATAATTTAATCATACAGTTCAAGCAGCTTCAAGCAACCTTCTTCTGCAGACACTACCAATTAAAAATTCAGTCCAACTATTAAAGTATTTGAAAACTCTGCTTATTTCTTAAATTATTATTTCTTAAATGCTTATTTCTTAAATGAAAACTAAGAGCAAAGAAAACTAAATACTGAAATATCAATTTCTCCACAATCTGATGTGTATAATAGAATATCTTCACATCAGCATGTAGTTTAGTCACAGGTTAAGGGAAACTGGTATATTTTACATAAATTTATACCATAAAATGTGTTCTTACTAAAAATAAATCACTGACAAAAGAATCACAAATATTGACAAGAAAAAAGATAATACATGAAAAATGTGCTAATAAAAATTTTCATACTTTGTACAAATTTTAATAAATTTGATAATATTGAGGGGAAGAAAATCCAGAGGCAATCTTCAAACAGCGCAAGCCTGGGAACTTGTATCAATTTAATTAACTGCCCTTTCTCAAAAGAATAAAATAATTCAATTCTTCCTTCTATATTAAAGGTATGGATTTGGTCATGTTGCTTTGTCATCTGTCAGCTGTCTATTAATCTGAAGCATAAGTTGTTGTGACATTTGTATTCTCCAGAAGTAATAACCATAATTTCACCACCCCAGCTACACTCCATTTTAAGCTTTTCATAAAAAACCCCCTCTGTAGCTGGTTTCCTACCCCTGATGTTTAATACCAGTAACTAATGCAGCTGGATCCCCTCTATTGTAATGCACTGCCTAGAGCTGTCAATGGGGAAAATTTTTCTTTTGAAACAACCAATGGCCTTTACTTTTATTAAGCTTTATTTTATTGTTAGGTTGGAGTTTCCATTCCCCTCCCCTGCAATTAGCAGTATAGAGATCTTGGCACAAAGTGCTTCTCTGATTTGGGGATACGTACAGGCAGTCGAACCAGAATTATTTTTCACCTTAGCACACCCTTACAATCAACCGATTTCTAAGATGATATAACTAAAAACTGCTAAAAGGTATCTTTTTACATGCAGAAATTGTCATTTTTCAGCCTTAGCATCATCCCACCAGACTCTGAACCTCAGCATTACCTGAAGCAATTAGAAGAAACCAAAGTGGCAAAGTAGTGTTAGGTAATGCTTTATCTTCAGCATTCTGGAAGCTCAGCAAGACTTCCATTCAAAGCTGCTCTCCACTCCATTTCGGCTCAGCACCCTGAATCTGTTCCTTACCAGCTGCTGATGTTCCTTGTATTAAACTCAGAATTTGTGAGAAAAGCAAAACTTCCTGCTGTGTGTTAGCTTTGCATGAGATCACTTGATCCTAAGTCGTGATACTCTTCAGATGCATTTTTGTAAATATTTTTCATTTCAGGTAAACATCGGGGGGTGGGGTGGAAATCAATAGATTAAGTACTAATTACAATTACTACAACAAGTACTTACTTAAAAGCAAAATGAATACATTGTACAGTTTTGCTAACATAACATTATTTACAGTTATGTTTTACTGAAGGGACCACATTATTTTCTGATTGTTCATCAGCAAACTGCTTAACATTGATTTTTTTACACAAGGAAGTAGAAAGGAAAGCAGCGTGACAAGTTAGAATGAATCAGTTGATTTTGTTATAAATTTATTTTTGATGAGGAAATCCTTGTTACAAAATTCATGCACTTGTACAGCTATCTTAAATCGATCAACTGATGAAAAACTAAGATTAAACAAAATTTTAACCATTATTGGCTGAATTATAAACAAGTTATAGGGTCCATTCTTTATACAGCAGGACTGTAATTCTTCTGCATGTAGAGTTTTCATGAGATCAAAATATTATTTAGATTTAAATCAAAAGATCTGTTATTTTAGTTAAGTCTAACAATACTAGAAAGTAAAATTCCTCATCTGGGGCTGTAATATTTGCTGAAAAAAACCTACTTCGAAACATTAATCAAATTTTTCGCCTACTGGGCAGCCATATGGTAAAGCAGCATGTGAATCTCACAAACTTGCTGATCTTCTGTAACTGGGTGCTATTAATTACGCTTGCTGCATCCATCTCTTAGATTTTCGCTTTGTGAAAAAAGTATTTATTGCAACAGCTTTTACAAAACAAGGGAATGAAAATCACAATTGATTAATGAGCTGAACGGAAATATTTCCGTTAGCAGGTTTTTAAAATGAATAAGGATTAATACCATGGGTAAAAATGAACCCTACTTGTATTTCCCCCCCTACTTTTTGTTGGGAGGGAGGGGGGAGCATTAGCAGGAGGAGGGTCTAATATGCATTATTCACTGCATCGGCTTTAGGTGACAAACAATAAGGTTTAAAATACATAGTTTAATACTAAAAAGGCTGACAACTTCATGTGTTTTAGTGCTACATTCCTTAGTATGACATTGAATAGTTTCACAATTGCACAACATATTTTATTTTTTTTTCCAAATAGAACGAAGACTTTTCCTAAATCCAGGGAAGCAAACAATTCAGAATGATAGTCTCCATTTTGTCTTTAATTCCTCAGGCCACAGTACTGAGGCTGTTTTGGGTTCTCAGCCATAAATCTAGTTAATCATAAATTATAGCTAGAATATAATCCTTGACTCTACAGCCTCGTGTGCCAGGGAAACGGACTCTCAGGAATTACTGAAAGAAGATTGTAGGGGTTGGCCAGAAAAGGTAGCAAGTAAGTTAAAATTGTGTTAGTTCACACACAAAAATCCCAGCCTGGCGAAAGGCGATGCGATACAATTAGCCACTGCACACGTCCGGAGCAGCAGAAGTCATGGCACACCTGTGCAGATTTGCCATATCACATCTCCAAGTTAGAAAGGATGATTTTTCTTGCTCTAATCTTCACATTAGTCTCCTCTACAGAACTAGCTTATTTCAACATTTGGCAGAGTGCATGAACTTCATCCTACGTAACAAGGGCAGTACTTAGAAGAAAAAGGTGAGGATTAGTTCTTGAGAGGGACTGACAATGCAGTCAAAAGCATAAAAACCAGACTCCTTGTTTTCACCTAGTGTAAAAGAATTAAGACAGACTGAAAAACAAAGCAGCTATAACCCAAAATATTCTGCATATGTGATTCATCTCCCCAGACCAAAGAAAAAGAACAACTGGGAAGTGAAATACCAAGAATACTCAAATAATTCTAAGAAATAATTATTATTTCGAGTAGTTTCCCCTCAAATAACTATACTGGCAGCTTACTACAGGTGGAAGAAAGGGAAAACAGACTTCTTAATATAGATCTGGGACCTGCTAGAGTTATGATTTATTTAAAAGGACCCACTCAAATACAGCAACTTCATGTGGTAGGAGACAAAGAAACCTTTGCAATAATATAGACTGCTGAATGATTTCAAATATGACATATGTCACAGACTCTCAAAATACAATATCAGATAAGTAAAGGAAACCCTTCTGTCCTGCCAAGTCGCCTTCTTAACTATGGTGTAAATTCCTTGCCTCCATAAAGTCTTTCTGCTTCTTAGCTTACAGAAATTTAAGCAGGTAATAATCAAAATGGTAAAATATTTAATGACCAGCTACTTCAAATTACATGGCCACCCACTGGATGACATTTCATTCATCCTAATGTATAAATCTGTATGTATAAAGCAAGAACAGGAGTGGAAAAAAATCAAGTAATTTCACGTGTTAAATCAGCAAGAGAAGTTTTGCATTAAGAACAAAATTTTAATAGAAAGAAAACATATTTTTAAAAAATAAACACATGCTTATCTGAGCATGATTGTCGTTATAAAATAGAAACTACAGAACTTATGGCAGTTTCTAAGTCTTATTATTTCTTTCTTTTTTCTTTTGTCATCCTGACTGTAACACAAATTATCTTGACAAGTAACGAACAATAATAAGTCAATTCATGTGATTAAACAGCTTGCAAGCTCTACACCTTTTGGAGAAAAAAGCATTAAAGAAATTAGTATGAAACATTTTAAACAAGTTTTAATTAGTGACCCAAAATGTATGCCATAACTTTTCATCACCTCTTGGGTGATCTCTAAACCTCTCCCGCATACATTGACTGTCTGCTTAAAAGTTTAAAGAGCTAACAAAATGTTTTAACGAGATACAAATCTCAGAGATCATTAATCAATATGTTCAATGTTATTTGTGATAATTCATCATGACATGATATTAATGGGTTACTGTACCCTTCAGAGGTGAGATTAATGCAAATGAGCAGCCACAATTAACTTTACTGCTCCCAACTCACAGGAATGGACAGATGATTATAAATGACAACTATATGTCAATTACAATATCCAATAAAGTGAAGCTTAGAGGGCAATCTATCTGCTTTTATAGTTCTTGCTTGACATAGCTGAATTTAGCTCAACCCACTGTTGTCACAGTGTAACCACTGCTTTGAAGGAGGAGTCAAATTTTAAATTTTCTGTTTCTTCGAAAGAATTTAAACTGTGCATCTAAATGTGTTGTCTGAAGAAGGAAGGCTGCAGGAAACCAAGAACAGATGTTGCTTTCTTCATCAGCTAAAGAAAACTATTTGTTCTCAAACTGCAACAGTAAGGCCACAAAGAAAATCTGTCCCGCTGCGTAATATATTTATTCAATTAAAAAAAAGACCCAACATTAATATACAAATCAGAAAGAATTTACATTTGGCAAACTGCTTTGCCACACGTAGGATGCTGAGTCCACTCAGGTTACAGATGCAGAGGTGTACACTGGTATGTGCATTTTTGTATAAAAACAGATATGGTATGATCACCTCTCAAGCATCAATGGTTCTGTAGCAAAGAGATTAAGACTTCACAGGAAAAAGGCAAAATTTCTAGTGACATCAAAGGAGATAGAAACAAAGACTTCAGATGTTCATAAACCAAACTGCTGGCCAGATTGAGGAAATTCTGAAACATGACGTTTAAAATCATAAGATCATCTGTAAATTATATATTTACAACAAATGGGGAAATCAGCTCTGATAACATGCCCAGATTTTAGGCTTACTGCCCTCCACCAGAAAAAAAAAAGCTTCAGTGATGATAACAAGAGAAACACTGGTCAAAGCATTGTAGGAAGCCATAGAGAAAAAAAAAAAAAACAAACCAGATATTTCCTGTAATTTTCAAAATTTCTCTTTATAGCATCTTTCCTGTGTCTTATGGCCATTTAGCCATCACAGTGCACCTGGACAACTCATTTGCACAGAGGTCAGAGATGTGCCCGTTTGTTAAGGATGGGCCTCAGTGCAATAACAAATACCAGTGTTACACTTCCGTTTACTCACAAAGCTCACTCAACAGGCCATCTGAAGATATGACTTTAGCTCTTCAACACCACCTGTAAACTTCAACACATAATCAGTTTCTATAAATCAGATGCATATGATTTCCAGAATAAGTTAAGCCTGCAAGGTGTTTTGGGATAAATCAAGACTCCTTAAGACAACAGTGGAATAACTTATCCCAGTTATGCAAGCTCCTCACCCAATTTTCTTTGAGAATAATAACACGAAGCATCTTGCTTTCTATTTCACTTTCTCAACATAAAGCATTTGAAATTTATTTTGGCTATAGTTAAAAGAAAAACACTGAAAAGTTATTTGTGTTTTATTTTTTTGATTTATTCTTCTCTTTCCTTATATAATAATTTGAAAAAACATGCTAGCTTCTGCTTTGCTTTAAGTAGCACCTAATTCTACAATGCAAGTTGCACATAGGCATTGCAGCCTAGAGATACCTACTGAAATAAAGGAAGAAAACCGTGGAGGGGCAGGATATGGAATTACCTCACAATGTGCTCCACTTGGAAAGTATTCAATAAAAGTCAGTGGGGGTTTTAGCTAAGTAACCTTTTAGGCACCATTCAGCCAGTTACATGAACATATTACTAAATTTTCATCATGCTAGTAGGATTATATAAAGATGTTCATGTCTCAATACTTTGCTGAAGGATAGAAGGAGAGTTTCTGATTTTCTTTAAAGCAATGTTTTCCAAAGCATCTTTCTCCCCCAACAAATTTTGTTTAATCTAATCATCAAGAAAAATGGTTTTCAACTGAATAAAACTGCTGACACGATTATCATCATTTCAACGTGGGAAAATAGAAGAAATTCTTTACTGCTTCCAATATGGATGATAACACACATTTTTGTGACAATATTTTGTCAAAGTCCTGACACACACTGAAAAAATATGCTTCTAAGAAGAAGCCTCTAAAAAAAGTGAAATCTATAACTACTCATTAAAATAACTTTATGATAATTAGCCTCAGAACTAATATTTTAGCTAAAAGCAGTATGCCCTACACATCCTCAGCAATCCCAAATTCATCAGCAGAAATAAGGTTTATTCTGTAAAAATAAGACTACTTTGAGCACAGACGAATATTAGATAAATTCAGAATTTAAACTATGTTCATAAAAGATGAGGATTTCATTTTGGATTTTTTAGTTTTAACTAATTAATCAACAAATTTGAGTTGGTTAAATAAAACCTCTTCCAACGCCTCCTATTTAATTGCAGTTTGGCACCAACAAATATATATCAAAATTATAGTATCTCCCTTGACAGGAAGCTCCTTGCTTCCATACACAGTTATGGCTCTCTGCAGAGTAACCAAGAACTGCTGACAACCTTGAACACTGCTACAACAATATTACTATACTTGGCAGAGAAGTACCCTTGCGGCAAGAGAAAAGCTGTAATTTTGACTGTCACTTCACATTACACTGGATATTATTTCACTATATACACACACACTCACAAACTCTTAATAGACTACAGTTTTCTCATTGCCCAGCTCTTCTATTATAAATGACAATATAATTGTGTTGACCTACTGGTAGGATTGTTAATAAAGCTAACATTTAACATCACTGAAAATTTTCTTTTAAAACAGCCATCACAAATTGTCTTGTCCTAGTCATCTCAAACCGCTTAATAGCTTAAAGTTATTTCACCTATTTCATTGTTAATTTCAAAAGAAAATATTTTAAAATCAATTTTAATTCAGTTGGATTTTGACAATATGCTCTTAAGTGTTTAAATAATTGCTGGTATCATAAACATTAATAGCTTCATCCACAAGCTGCTTTGGTAAGAAAGTGATTAGTATACTCACAAAAGCCCAACCAAACCCTTTTCTAGATTTCCAACAATAACCTAAGTACAAAGGTAACAATATGTAATAAATAACTGGGAGTCAGAAGTATAGCCAACTTGCTGACATCCTCTCTGGGCCCATTTCTGTAATTACGAAAACTAGTATGGAAGCACTTAATTGAAAAATTTTAATTTTGTGCATGTGAGTACACAGGGCAGAGCCCCTACTTCAAAATTTTTAGTAGTACAAAATATTCTGCTTTGAAGATTAATATCCTTGTGACCCAATGAAAAGGATATTTGGTTCTTTTAAATCAATTCTAAAATAGTTTGTAACAAACTTTAGCTCTTTAGTTTTTCTTTTATGTGCTTACCTATGTTCAATACATAGACTGTCTACTGATTTAAAAAAAACCCAAAAAAACTCAGCGAAATAATGGCCACAATCAGTTGTTACAGCTAAACCTAATTTGTTAGAAACCAAGTAATATGTTTTGAAGTGCACTCATATCAATTCACTATACTGCAAGGAACTCCTATGCCTTTGCTAAAAGTAAAACAATGTTTAATTAAGCAAACTGGATGTAAATAGACCCAAATGGCACTGGGAAACAGTCATTAATAAAAAGCACCATTCTGATTTTACTGTTGTTCAGGCATATTTTGCTTGTGCTCTCATGTTACTGACATAGTGTTTCAAATGCATTTAGAAAGACACCATCTCACTTATGTTGTTTAGATAAGGAAGCATCACTGAACCTCTTTGCCCTTCTCCAATAAAATTTATCAAAAAATTTCAGTACTGTCTGCTGACCGCACCACATTTAACAAGATTCACAAATGAACCCAGAGTAAGTTTCCCACTGTGACACATTAATAATAAGTTCCTTATCCCATCTATCCCAAGCCATGAATATGTAATGTTATAAAATGAGTCCTTTTCACACAACAGAACCTCAGACGTGAATAAATAAAAACTATCCATCACAAGCCTGTGAAAAATTAATGAGAGTTCTGAGACATAAGAAAAAATTGGTTACTGAGATAAGGTCCAGTATGTAAAAACCATGTTCCTCACCAGCTGTAAGTTTTATTTTAAAACTTTACAAAAAGAGGTAAAAAAAAGTATATTTCTATAGCACATTTACCATAAGAAACAGAAAAGGGGAAAATGCTTTAATGGTGAGGCATATATCTAAGTAATTCAGACAGCACTCAGAAACGGCAAGTGGATCAAATACTGCTAAAACAGGGAGTTACATTTCCAGTTACAGAAAAGTTGTAACCTTAGATATTTAGAAACAGAGTTCCTATGTCATTTCTTTTCCCTTCAGAATGGAAATTCCTGACGAAATAAGGCAGTATATCTTCCTAAACTTCATTTACTCAGATAAAAGAAGAATGCATAGAAATAAATTCTTTTCCTTCATGTGAGTGTCTCTTTACTGTACCAGTGAAGGCTTTAATCTCTCAATATGCAGTAATCTGTTTTGCAATATGAAGAGAAATAAGAAAAAAACACATTTTTCAAAAGAGTCGAGCTGCTACTGTGTTTATTAGTATATTTTCTTAATCTTGCCCGAAAGACCATGCTGATGTCTGAGGAGTACAAGCGTTGTGCCAGGCCTACTCAAACTGCACCACCAAGAAATACTGGAGCTTAGTCTTCAGACAAGTAAACAAGCAGATAAAAAACAAGTGATACTGCCTAAGTCCTTGAAAGACATTGCCCAAGACAGACAGGACATCTTAAAATTATTCCACCACTGGACTTCAGAAAAGACTGTATGATCTACAGTCAACTTTGTGTTAGCTATTTTAATACCTATCAGCTAAAATGAAAATGATGCCTTGTGATACCCAACTATGTTACTTATTTTTGTCCAAAATCTGTCTCAGCTCACTCAGCTCTCTCCCATTAACTAAGTTTCTCTCTTTTATATCCCACCGTCCTTGCCACACCTAGCATCTCCAAGTTCCTCCAGGTTTGGCATCCCAAACCATTAACTGTTTCTTCTTTGCTTCTTACTTATGATAATAAAAAAGTGTTTAAATTCTCTTTGTTTACTTCAGTGACCATTTTCTGTTAACACATCCCACGCTATGCTGGGCATACACGAATATGCTGGGTAAACATTAGGTTTCTCCTGTCCCAGTTGGTGCTTGTGTATGAAGCAATGA
The DNA here is from genome assembly GCA_013398125.1 of Aegotheles bennettii. Lineage (NCBI taxonomy): Eukaryota > Metazoa > Chordata > Aves > Caprimulgiformes > Aegothelidae > Aegotheles > Aegotheles bennettii. The sequence continues at coordinate 3,099,193 of VZRW01001045.1, read as the reverse complement.
GATTGGCAAGGGGGTTAACTTGCCCTTTCCTTAGTTAACAGGACAGGAAACTGAAAAGAGACAGCAGTAGAGCCCCTCTCCTCCCCAGTGTACTGATTAGATTTCTCTATCTAGGAGTGGCTTCATCACATAAAAACCTGATATGGCAGGATGTTTTAGACTTGGTTTCTTGAAAGTGGTTATGTCTGAAAGGAAGGCCTCCAGAGTGCTGTCAGAGGTGTCTATCTGCAAAATAAATTACCTTTTGAAGTCTGCACTGAGAGTGATTGAGTGACTGTGAAGAATTATTTATTAGTCTTAAAATGCCAGTGGATACAGTTAAGGAACTATTTTTTCTACAAAACTATCGTGGTCTCAAAGAAGAAAGGGAAATATGGCACAATCCCCTTAAAATAATCAGAGTGCTGGTTTAGTTGGAAAGACAAGTGGGTCCCTTCTACAAGGCTCTATCACCAGAGCTAAGACCCTGCTCAAAACTCATAACTTCTGGTGTGCTTTTGGTCACCTTTGTCATGACCATTTGTCTTTCCTCTGTTTAATGTTACACATGCAGTACAGTAACTCTCTCCAGAGGCATTACAAGTAAAAAAAAACCATAATAAACAATTAAAACCCCAGTACCCAGCCCTGCTTTTTTGTGAACTGTTTTTGGGAGCAACACCTAACATACATTAATTAACTCCCCTTTTTTTAGAATACCTGGCATTTAAGTCCCTTGGTTCACATTCAGAACTAAGGATTGTCCCACATTCTCAAGAAATTTTCTTAAGGTTTTTCCTCTCCCTTTTTTACTCATGAAATTTCAGTCTCTCAAATATGTTCACCTGTCTACTTGTAAGACCTTGCTGCTTAAACAAGTATTAGATTTTCAACTGTGCCAATGCAGCTGAAGAATTCTTTCTTAAATACCCTTATTGCAGTCTGACCTTTCCTGACTTGACACACATATTTTGCAGGGGAAGAGCCTTCAGGTCTAATCAGTCCAGTCATATGCCCACCATATCTATATAGGCACGCACGGCAAAAGCCTGCTAAATATCTTTGACATATATTATTACAACATCTCCAGGTCAACTTACATATCAAGTCCAGTGAAGAAAGGCCAATGGAGGGTTGATGAATTTTCAGATATATTTTAACCCATCAAACTGCTGAAGCAAGTCCAGAGGAGGGCCACAAGGATGGTGAAGGGACTAGAAGGGATGACCTATGAGGAGTGGCTGAGGTCATCTGGATTGTTCAGCCTGGAAAAGAGGAGGCTGAGGGGTAACCTCGTTGCAGTCGATGGCTTCCTTACAAGGGGAAGAGAAGGGGCAGGTACCAATCTCTTCACTCCTGTGACCAATGACAGGACTCAGGGTAACAGTAAGAAGCTGAATCAGGGGAGGTTTAGGTTAGATGTCAGGAAAAGGTTCTTCACCCAGAGGGTGATTGAGCAGTGGCACAGGCTTCCCAGGGCAGTGGTCACAGCTCCAAGCTCAGATTCAAGAAACATCTGGATGATACTCTCAGGCACATGGTGTGACTCCTGGGGTGTCCTGCAGAGGTACAGGAGTTGGACTTGATGATCCTGGAGGGTCCCTTCCAACTCTACATGTTCTATGAGTCTATGATTCTATGAACCCTTACAACATCCATCACTGTATGTGAGCAAAAGACATTAAAATACGTTTTTTATGCTGAGGGAAAAAATAGATATCACTGTTTTTATTGTTGGACTCTAAGTCATAAGGGACAGCAGCGAAGGACAAGCAGAAAGGATTTCAATATGCTGTTTCCGTCTGAAGGGTAGCAGCCCCTGTAATGCACTTCCTATGCTGCTGCAGCATCAACATTGCTCTACATTTTTATGCGATCTATATTTTCACTTGTTTGGCACCATAGTGGTTGCAATTGGCAGTGCAATAGATGAGCGGGCAAAGCATGAAATTAAAAGATATTCTTCCTACATAGTGCTGACTCTGGAAAATCTCAGCCAATAACAGCCAAACCCCAGAATGTTTATTTTTAAACCAGGGCAATATACCATTAGTTCTCAAGTTTAATTCAATTGATTTTTCAAGCAAATAACAATAAAATTAACCCATAGATAGGACAATCTTTCAGTGATGGATGAGAGTGCTATAGCGAACACCAAACCTCACACAATGAATTCTCCGCCGTCAGACAACTCCCCTGTGGGACGGCCAGGCAGATCCGGACAAATGCGATTCTGGGGCCAAAAGGAGTTCCCTGCTTCATCACCTCAGCAAAGATGGATTCCACGACCTTCTGAGAAAAGCCTATATATAATTTTTGCTGAATAGGCCCCTCAGTTAACAGCAGAATCCAATTTGTAATTTAGCCTTAAATGCACACTCCACAAAAAGCTATCAGGTAAGAAAAAAACCTGACATGTAGATAAAAATGCTTTTTGACAGACGTAAGTAAAAACTAATACTATGGCATTTCTCAAATTAGCTATTTGAAGTGCGCATACACTGAAAAAGTTTCAGAGTATAAGCATTTATTTTGGTTTTAGATTTTTTGGATGAAGAAAATATTTATGAAAAGAATAATAAATAATTAATTTTACTGGCTGCAAGCTGGGATTCTTTCCTGGTTAAACTATATGCAGTGAAATGGCATTTAAATTATATGAGAGAATTGATTCAAATGGCTTCCATTAGCAATTTGGCAGGCTGCTGTGAATTGCTCCTAATCAATTTTAAATAATGCTATCCTATCTGCAAATGGAGGCATCCTCATGTTAAACATCTCCACGTTGCAGAACTAAGTCAGTGGCTAAAACACAAATTTCTTCATATCTTCTTATAACTCATTGTGTTTAACAATGCACCATCAGTGAAACTAATGCAGAAGAAAGTAACCGCATGTGTCCTCCGAGAAGTGTTCTGGGCCCTAAAGGTTCTCTCTTTTATCTTACGTTAATGAATATTTCAAACTAATGTTGTTCTAGGCCATTTTGCAGTACAATCGTATCTTAATTTTGCTTGAGATTTTATCAATCAAGAGTAGTTAGATCCATTTGAGCTGTAAATATTCAGCAAACATGTATGTAGCTTACAGCTTAACCATTTCCAGCAGGTGGTTTTGTATTATGAGAATTAAAAATTATGAAAAATGCAAAAATGTCAGCAAACATTCAGATTTTTCTGCTTGTTGTCTCTGTTTGTTGTTTATTGGAACCACTTACAATTTAAGACCAAACTGTTTTCCTGCAAAATCTTTGTACAGCATGAGATAAATTCCACTTGAACAAATTCAACTCCCTTAAGTAGTACGAAGGACACACTTTCATGGTGGGCATAGGAAGACAGATACAGAAAGTAAACTACAGCGGTTTCCATTAATCTAGGCACATTGTTCAAATAAACCTGTGAATAGATTTATAAATATATTAAGTGTGAAATACTTTAAAATGACAACAAAATCCAACCTATCTGTTCAATATAATTTTTCAGTTTGACTTCATGTGCCATGCAAAGGAACATGACTGGTTTAGATGCTGCAAAATTACAAGATGTGAACTCGTAACAGTTTCAGATGGCCACAATCTTCATTGGTTTCATATGTCTGGCAGAGTAAGTACTGATACGAGAGTCAGTAAGTGTGTGTGTCTGTCTCTTTTGAAATAGTATCTCAAAAATGCTTGTCCTGGGTGTTTCAATGATTCTGGTATTCAGAAAGTGTCTCTCCTTAGTTTGATGTCCCAGCAAAATCCAGCTCTTACTGGATCATATTTGATACTGAGTCTATTAAAGAAAATAAAAAAATGTGTTCATCTTATACATGATGATTGAGCCTTGCTTCAGAAAGCTTTTTAAATACAAGAAACTAATAACATACTAATGGTAGCAAGAATATTATGATGAGACAAAACTAAGGAAACAAAATTGAATCAGTTTACAAAGCACTGGTTAAGAGTGATCTGTTTATGTATTAAAATCATCTTCCTCATAATGGAAAAGTATATAATAAACGGTCTTAAACCAGTGAAAAATCAGATTCAAAACTAGTGGAAAAAACATTAAAAAACAGACAAGGAATTAACATTTTGTGGGCTGGGGAGACCTGGGGAAAGAGAACATGAAGTGCTTTTTGAACATGAAGAGTTCTTTAACAGACTGACTGCTAAAGTAAATCAAAGATTTACTTTACAAAGCAGTAAACTTGGTGACAAGGAACTGCTTCCAAAAGACCGTAAAGCAAAGTGCTGTAAGTAAATAAAGCCATCCCACACACTTCCACTGCTCAGTTCTGAGCATTAAAGCATGGCTTTTGAGAATCAGAAAAGTTAGCACGAGTTATTGCACAGGATGCCTCTGGTTATTTATACTCTACCACTCCCCTTTCTGACTCTTCCAAAAGAAAGTGTGGAAAAACAGAGGATGAACAGGCTGATGAAGCTATACAGGCAAACAGCTTATAATGAGTAATGCTTAATTCTGCTGTGTTCCACTTTTAACTGAATACAGTCTGGTCAGTGAAGAGATGCTATTGTGTACCGAGTTCAGGGATGTGTATTATACGCCTATAATGCTCAAATTCCACAGCACCTACAGAAGAGAACTTGATGGCTTCCCAGATAAATGCAACTGTGCATACCCTTGAATGAAAGGGGCACCCTTCAAAGTCCCGGGCTAAAAAGATAGAGCTGTCATGGCAGGCCAGAAGTCTGGAGATGAAAGGAGCTATAGGTAGATAGGGCTATCTCCTCTGAAGACTAAACAATGCCACCTCTAAAGTACAGCTAAACCTGACTTAAAGTCAGAAGATAGATATTACTACACTGTAACATTATCGTGAGCTAATCTCATTCCCAAATCATGTTTAAAATACTCAGGAAATAAAGGATCTGTGCTCGTTTCTCTCCCCTACCTAAGGGGGCTAATATAACCTGCACAACTCACAGGAATCTATCCCAACCACTCTGCTATAGGTCATTCTGCATGTGGTAATATTTCAGCTCTCTTGCTGAAGTTTAGCTAATGTAGGGGGTGAAAAAGAAATAAATTTTTAAAAGTACAGCTAAAAGATAGTACAAATGAAGCAGCTTATTTCTAATCCTACTTTGCTCTGACCTTGCAATGAGTAGCAATGACAGTTCTTTCTGTTAGGGCTTGAGATGTAGAGGGCACAGTAGCCACTTCTGTTAGCAGAGTTCACTCAGTGCTTGGGAGTGGATGCTGCTAATAAAAGTGATACCATGCATGCCACTGCTGGTGTCCAAATGAAAGCTGGAAAGTTCTGTGGCTTTCTGCTCAACAGGAGTCCTGCAAAATTCCTCTTTGGCACCACAAGTGTTTCTAGATTTCACTTTCACAACCAGACAGCACATAAAATAGTCCAGCCACTTAAAAAAGGAGATGACCATCACTGCTTCCTCTGGATTCAGTTGACAAAAGTAAATTTCTTCTTCATTCTTTCAGTTTGTACAATCATTTTCCTAAGCTAGCTTAGTTTTCAAATCAGCAACTACAGGGTCTCAGCACATCAACACAAGCTAGATACCCAGAATTTCCAGGGTCCCATGCAAGTTCTGCACCTTCACTGGACCCCACACTGCTAAGCATACATGACATAAGCCTCTCTTCAATTCAATTTAAAACTAGTTGAAGTATTTCCCCAGTGCATGCACTCACACTTTGAACCATGAAGAGAACTTAAAAGAAGAGAACTTCAAAGAAGCTCAGCAATGGAACCTGTGGAGCCACAACAGCCACCACATGCTACTATGTTGAAGCCACATGCAGATTTATCATTTAAAACATGTCACCCCTGAAATACTTTCTCCTCTCATTTTTGCACAATTTAAGCTTTAATTCTACTGGACACATAATAATTGCATCAATTGTTATATGAATCCATAGATATCACCTACTCTAAAAAAATCTTTTTATCTGACAGCAGGGATGACACTGTATCATCTTACTGTAAATTAAGATGACAGTTTCTTAGCCTAGTGTGAATAAATAAGATGACAGTACTTACTATATTTAAAAAAGTTTAATCCTGATTCAATTATATTGAACAGAATACTTACAACAGTACATTTTTAAAAGTATTCCTATTCTTGTAATAGTAAAATAATTTTAATACTAGGAACATCTAGATCATATCAGCACGTGCCAACTTTAAAATTTATACCTCTTTCCAAGATGAAAGCAAAGACACTGTAAAAAGATTGCCTCTCTCTTGCTTTCCTTGTGAAATCTGCTTAAATCATTACCTACCCAAAACAGAAACTGAAAACGCTTTCTGATGTCAGAAACTCAATTATCAATTTTTTCTTACAAAAGATTTTTGTGGTATGTTAACTACTTCAAAATAGAGGTCTATGGACAGAAGTATTAATACAACCTACAGAGGAAACAATTAACATAATTTTAATGCTAAACAATCCTTGAACTCAGCACATTTGGGCAACACTACTTATCAAAAAATTACTGTTCTTACTTCGGTTGTTTGCTAGACAAGGTAATACAGTAATACTTACCACAACAACGTTTTAATGCACACCAGCATTCAAGAAATTAGATATAGCAAAAATCTCTCATGACTACTTAAATTTTAATCACTTTTTTATTGTTATATTGCAGGAGTCAAGAGTAGAGTAAACAATGTTCTTAACCCCACTGGGCCTTAAGCAGGTACTCCTTACAGAAACGCGAAGATGATAGCAATTTGTACTGTTCAGAGATGCTAAAAAAGTCTGCCGTCATTCAATACCCCCTTGTATCATTAAAAGCTTCTTATACAGCTCATTCACTGTCAGTTCAAATACCTTAAATCCATCAACAGTATTGGGAAAAAATAGCTAGATTATCAAAACAACATTTTTTAAAAATTTAAAAAAATCTTTAAACCAATTTCTTAAAAAAAACACTTAGCTTGAAGATTTTTCACAAACCTGTACAAGACCAAGAAAAAAAAGAAAGCACGCAAAATCACATTGCCTAAGCTTGCTAAAGTAATCTAGGATTTCTATTGAGAATGAGTACTACAGAAATAAACAGTATTATTTGGCTGGCTGAGTAGGACAGCTAGTAAATTAAGTCTTCCATGTCTTCTTCAAATACTTTTTAGTAACAGGTTTGTATCTATCCCAGAAATCAAATCCTGGAGGTTCAAAAATCAGTTTTCAACATGAGTTACGGCCACGTGTTTGATCAGTTTCCTCAAACACAAAATCATGCACAGGTACACTGAACCTGTTGATATTTATACAAACTGCAAAGCCATGGGTACATCTGCTCTAGAACACAACATCACAGTGCTGATGCACGGGAGGTCACTCAGATGTAATTCCAATCCAGTGCTGGACCCACTACGGCTTCTAACTGGCAAGAGTTCTCATCATTATCATGTGACAGATTAGGTAAAAAATCCTAGAATATCTCAGTACAAAGAGAACCTATAAAATGGCAGAAGTAAGTGGAGACAGAGGACACTGTATCCAAAGGCAGACAACCTAGTATTAAGGATCAGCCACCATCCAGCTTGATACCCATGGGCATGCCTCAGAAGTGCTCTCTGGGACATGTAGCTAAACGAGAGAAAGCCAGAATATTTTTCAAGCCCTGGATTATATTTAATATCTTATTTAGAAGGCAAAACAAAACATATAAACTTCGTTCATACTGCCTCTTCTTACTACCTCCTACTGGAAGGCATCAGACAACTCCCCACAGCACCTAATCTAGGTATTGTAAATCCCCCATAACTTAGAGCATTATTCTGTCACTAAGCTATATCACCTATCAGCCATCCTTATGGCACTTTGAATAAACTATGCAAATAAACAATATGAAATGTTTTGGACCTTCACTACCTGTATTTTTCTATGCTGATGTCCCCTATCACTAGTATTGCATTCATCAGTTTAGAAAGCAAAGAAACCGGTATAAAGGCATGACCTTTTCTGTTCTTAAAGTGTCTGATAAATATAAATATCAGCTTTACATATACAGCTCATGACATCTTATGACATTTTAAAGTGTATTTAATAGCTAAAAAAAACCCCTCTAAATGGCTTTAATCACTTACTGTAAATGTCCACTGTAGGTCACACACTCATCAGATGGAGTACATTTAGCATGTATTTATGGGCTTGCTGTTGCTTTTCAAAACAAAAAGATATAAATCTTAATACTCTCAGTTCTAATGTATGGATACAAGCCATTAATCACTCTGACAAACATATGTAGGCTGTAACCCTGTACATGCTTTAAGAATAGAGAGCAGACAAATACAGCTTACACCTTCAGGTACATCTGTACTCTTCCTAATCCTCATCATTTGAAATTTGGTAAAGAAGTTATGGGATGCATTTTTCTTTCTATAAATATTGTAGCTCAAATTCAATATTCACCTGCAGACCACCACCTTTAAGGGATTTTTGGTTTGCTGTGATTTTTGAATAAGCTAAAGCAGACAGTGAATATCCCACCATGAACTGTCAAATTCTTCATGCAGATACAAGGAATCTTCAATTCCCTTTTATATTAAGCCTTATGAACAGAAAAGGCCATTTACAAGAACAGCACATAGGCGCCAGTCTTAGAGATTCCAATTCTGTTTCTACTAAAAATCACTGCCAAACTCCTACTGATTTCAACCACAAAAGAGCCATTTCACAAACTATTACCTTGTATTTTACAAGTTTGGCTCTCTTCTCTGCTTCTGCTGCTAGAAATATTCCTATTCTAAGAAAATGCAACAGACAGGTTTAATTTGACACATTTACATATTATTAAAAAAAGTCTCCTAAATCCCACACATTCAATTTTCAGACAAGAGCATTACATAAAAGTCTACTAAAAGAATGACTACCACATATCTCAGCTTCAAACTTCAGTAGTGGAAGATAATAACAGTATGCGATGCAGTTGATGGATTAGTTGAAAAAAGTTTGTGAGCAGTGAAAAGGAATTTTCTGATTAGAAGATAAATTAAATTGCAACCATTATCTTGCTAACCTAAACAAAACAGGGTGCAAAAAATAATTGGTAATGTTGACATGTGTTATTTCTCCCAAGAAAGCTTGCAATACATTATCTCAGTGACAGCATTCGCCTGAGAAGGCAGTGCTTCCTGTACAGATTTGGGGTTAGGCTTTAAATCCTGTTTACAATTCTGGAAATGGGATAAAAAACAGAAACCAAAACCAATCTGATTGTGAGAGAAAGGGATGAGTAGATGTCAGACCCTGAAAGCAAGAAAAGGAGGGAGAATCAATAGAAAGAAAAATACATCTTCAAATATCACATCCAAGTAATCTTTACACGTGATAAAATGGACAATCTTCCCATTCCTGCCTTTGCTATTCTAATCCTGCTTGCACAAACTCTCTTTACATCTTCCAATGTATTTCTCCTATTCCGTGATGGTTTTTTGCTTCCCCATGCTTGGCCCTCTGTACTCTTTCATGTCAAGCTCTACGCTTTCAACAGTTTCCTATTCATTTTCCTTGTTTAAATACCTCTCTTAGTCCCACTTCTTTCACAGAGACTCCCAAGCTGATTTCCTTGTGGGCAAAGCCTTGTGCCTAGCATTTACCCACTCACACAACTTGGACTGAGAGTTCAGATGAAGGCTCTGTCTTAACACCCTGCAAAACAATGTGGCCAAAGAGCCGAAATGTGTGTGCCTCATGTTGAGTAACTCTGTTTATATGAAACATTTCTCTAAACTGCTGATTTCCAAGACTACCGAGTAACCAATCCTTCCAATAATTACCAAAGAACTCCGATTCTACTATGGATTTTGTTGTCAGAGAATTAGGGTATTTTAATATGAACATCTCTTCGTTCTTCTTCACATTTATCATTGTCTACTTCAAAACGTCTGTAGTTTCACACTCTGGCAGTATTCAGTGTGTCAGATAGGGAGGACAAGGGAGAAAACAAATAAATATTTGTCAGATTAAGAGATAAAAAAAATCCAAGAGATAAAGATGAGCTGTATCAGGACAGACTATCGAGAGAGAAGAAATAGCATGGAAAGATGGATCAGATGGAGACAGGAGTCAAACCAGACAGCCAACAATGGAGTGCATTTTGCACCGTCTCCAAGGTGTGGAGCAATTTGCTGCAATGCAAGGGTAAGGTTATTTTGCCTTGAAGGCCAGATTTTAATCTGCAGTGCAACATATATTGTCAGGTAACTTATGTTTTGCTGTTACCTATAGTATGCCTTTATGGCTCAGGCAAAATTATGAAAAACTGCTGAATTAAAGAGGGGGAGGAGATAACTATACCAATAATAAAAAAAACCAAACCCAAATCTAAAACTCTGGGAAAGGAAATGGAAAAATGAAAATTTAGAGTACATTGGGTACAAGCATTATGGTTTTTAAACTAGATTCATAGCTACAAATTTGAAACAAATTATGAAATTAAGGTGTCTGAAACCCATTTGCTTGGACATGATGACACACAAGACACTAAAAAACAATTTGTCTGCATTTCTGTAGAAAATATGAGCAATATCAAGAGCCTTTGCACGTTTACAAACAAAACCTACCCTCTCTTAAAAGTCATAAATAGTACCATGTAGAATTCTTACTAATATTGCAACTACCCATATTGCCCTAGTTCATAGGGGTAGTAACAATAGAATATTCTCCCGAGTCAAACCTTTCCAAAGGTATTCACTTAAAGAAATACCTACATCAGAACCATTAACCTCAGTGTTCAGCAGAGCTGCAATTCCTGATCCAGCCAATGACTTTAGAAATGAAAACGTGACTTCTGAAAAAGAGCAAGCATGTTCTACAGAGAAATTTTCTATTATAAAGATAATATATTTGTAAAGATTTTATATTTCATCGATATCAGGGAAAGAAAAAAAAAGGTTTTCCATAAACAATACCTCAAACACAATGAACTGCATTAGTTGAAAAGTTTACAGTCTTGCTTGAAGATGAATAGAATGTTCACTACAATAAAGGAATGTTTCATGCTAAATGCTTTGGTACAAATGGATTAGTGCTCTATTTTTACTGGAACTTTATAGTGTTTTGTGAAAACACTAATAAAAATGTTCATTATAACTCAGGAAATGTGTGGAAAGAGATGTCTTTAATCAAAGCAAGGCTTGGTCCGCGTTAGGCAAATATCTATTTAGACCACACACAGTGGTTAATATTTGCCAAAGAATGCAGCTTTCTACAGCAACCAGGTCAAGAAGACAGTATATCAACTTTCAATTAAGTTAAAAATAATCCAAAAATGTTTAAGTTAGATCTCCAAGACCTCATCAGCTTTTAATTTAATTGGTTGCTGGGAACAGTATACAAAAATCATACTTTATAAAGTTTTGAAATCTAGGGTCATCTTTCATAACAAATAATCCAATAAAACTGAAGTTAACCTCTGAATGAACAATTTCAACTACAATAAAGTAAAAAATAGTTTACAGGCACAAGGTAAATATACTGAAACTTTGAAGACCCTTGAAACCTAGCCAGCAGATTTACAAAAGAACCATCTACCATCTCACCAGCCACAATAAGCTATCAGATTTTCATCACTGAAGTCAGAGCAATTATTGGGCCCCACTTCTAACTACAGAAGACACTAATGTCTTTTATCACAAAAAGCAGCCAACTCAGATTAGTACTCACAGGATGAGGTGGTTTTTGGTTTTGTATTTATTCTTTTTTAAAACTACTTTTTTTTCCACAGCCTCCATACTTGTTATAGCTCTGCACATCCATTACTACACTATACAGATAGACATGCACATTTTCTGCTAAACACTAGTATTATTTAAAGTGCTTAGTATATTTTTATGAACGTTTGACAGGTTTCTGACAAGACAGCAGGAATATTTCCTGGCCCACACAGTCCCATAATCATCTTAGAAGGAAAGGACCACAAAAGAAAATTAAAATTAAATTTGTTTTTAGTAAGTGTTTTCTTTTAAGGTTTTTCTTTTGAACGTGATTAAAATTTAAATCAAACTAAAGCTTTGGATTGAAACAAATTCAAAACATTCTGTGATTCTCGGAAAGAAAAGCAATTCTCTTAATACCACCTTTGCAGGTTAAATTCATAGGGGAAGAAGAAAATTTGGTTGCAATAAAGAATAAGTTAAACATTCAAGTGGGAGTAAGACAAGCACTAGCTGGACCTCACATAGTCACCCATCCTGCTACTAAACAGATCTCTACCACGACATAGGCTGCCATGATGTCCCTCCAATTTTCAAATCCTGCCTGCACAAGCTATGACAGAGATCCTGAGGCAAAAATAAATATATCATATATAATTAAAGACTATACCCATATATTCACAGAAGCCGAGTTCTCACTCTCTAATGCCTAAGGAAGAATACAAAAATATGACACTGCCTTGGGATACTCTCCTACTCCCTAACAAGTTTTAGGCACAGGACATCCAGAGTCAGAGATAGCACTTTGGTATAACATTATTTTTTTTTATTAAATTTCCTTTCATTAATCTGACTAATTGCTCTTGAATCCACGTAAATTTTGGCAGTCGTGAAGTCCAGAAAGTTTGAGCTTTGCTATTTCCTTCTGCAAAAGTGTTCAAATACAAATTTGAATTATAAGATTAATATGAACTGGTTTTATACAGGAAAGAAAAAGCACTCGGATAAAATAATCCAGAAAAACAACATCAAAAATAGGCACGAGACAATCAGAGTTGCATCATGAAAATGATCGTGTTTATTCAGTTAAGAAACAGAAGCCTAAGTTTTCAGAGGGTGAAATTCTATCAACTTAAACAGAAAATCCAACAAAAAAGTTTCATAAATCTGAATAGAAGCTTTAGGATTTGACTCATTACTGCTACTTATTCTCAATTTTCAAATCTTTCTAAAGTTTTCTTATACTAACAAACAGATCCTCACAGCAACTAATGTTACTTGCAGATTCAAAAAGAATTAAGTGCAGCTGCACAAGACAGTACACTTTTTAAAAAAGAGGAGCAAAACAAAACACGTCTCATGAGTAACTCTTAATCTGCCAGCAAATCAATTATAGAGAGCTTCTGTAAAAAGCATCTGAAAATCTGCTTCCAGTCAACACAACTTAGCCATCTGGTTCCCACAGATATCTGCCAGGAATGGGCTGCAAAACCAGATTAATGGCGATTACACAAAAGTGTTCAAAATTTAATGTAAGTGTGCCTATCACTTTTACAGTCCTTCACATGCATATGGAAAGAATCCTTCACTCACCTCTTTGAAGTTACTGAGATGTTTAACTCCCCTTAGAAAAAATGGTTACAACTACATTTAGCAAATTTGGTTTAAATTAGCTTTGGCAATGTCACTGCAAAATACTAGGAAAGACATACTGACTTCTTCACTTGTTCTTCAGTTAAAATACAAAGAGTACTTTCCTTCAGTAATTATAGTAGTAATTTAACTTGCTTTAAAACAGAATGATATCTCTACTTTAAGTGTTTCATTATTGCTGAATGGGTACAATTTTGGTCAACGTCAGAGGTGTTAGTTTACCTCCTGATAGCTATTTATTATGCTTCTGTTCACCAACTGTTCCATCACACTTGTTGCCAGTAGCCCAAGTCTATTTTAGATGCTATATATGCAACTATTATAGTAGTTCTTGGTTTTTTCTTATCTTTTTTTCCTTTTTCGTCAGTATCCCAAACAGCCAGTTTGTAAAAATTCATGCTGATGACTACCAATACAAAGTTAATTTTGCAAGGCATAACTCATCATCTGGTCCTTTTTCAGCAAGCACAATGAAAGATGCTGATAACCACACAAGAGATACTAGCCTTAGACAGATGTGCAAATAATCCTTTCACAGGGAGATAGTGCTGTAATTTTATCCATTTGTATGTTTAAGCCAGGAAAAAGTGTTCAGGAAATTCCCAGCAACAGTTTTATATTTCCTATTGGAACACTTACAGTAAATTACAGTACAAGTAATTTTTAAAATTAGAAATATTTTAAAAATAATCAGTTAGTCTTTCATTCCATGCTTTAAAAAAAAAAGAGGCTAATAAAGATTAAGGGAAGAAGTGAGAAGCACCTAGATTACTCAGCAGCCAGTGTCATCATTCAAATAATATCAAATTCCTTTAATTTCTGTTGCAATCTTGTCATACAAATATATAATTCTATATGTAGCTTGAAATACAGGAATCTCAGGCCTTACTTCCATTATCAGAACCAGATTTTAATGGTCAGTAGGGAGCAGGACCTACAGCCGCTGCGTTCAGTACCCTACCCTCCACAAGGCAATGTGACTCAGATATTTAGGTATCTTCTTTTTCTGTAAATATGATTACAACAAAAACTTATCCCTCTCAGCTGCCATGTTAAAAGCCAAAACATGCTGACCTCCAAATGAGTTAAAACCTGTCACAGTCCTTCTAGTCTGGACAACCAGAACACTAACAAACCTGGAAATAGTGATGTTAATGTCAGTACATTGTGTGTATTTAAGTAGCACACGCTCCAACTGAAGATGTTAAATTCCTACATTTTCACCCTTTTGAGCTATATAATTTATTTTCCAGATATTCATGCCAGTGGGTAGACTTTTTTCTAACAAAATAGTGACATCTCGTGGTGACACTCAGAAATTCTAGCTCAAGCACATCACGTTTCTTCTGCATTGAAATAGATAACATACCCACCACTCCGTAAAAATCAGTCCAAACCCTACCAATTTCTGGTGCTGTAGTCACATAGCATCTCCGTAAGAGATGGCATCTGCTAGAGATTCCATAGGAATCCAGATGTTAGTCATCCCTTTAGAGACAAGATGTCCTCACATTTCTCTGCCCTTAGCCAACCTCCCCAGCACTACTTTTATTAGGCAGCCAAAGATGCAAGTTGCAGGTTTGGAAGTAACTTCTCAGAGTCACAAATTTCTAGCAAAAATCTTTACAAGAAAAATCAATGAGAAGAAAGAGTTTCTAAAGTACAGTGGGCCAAATCAGCCCTAGCATACTAAGACATGGAAGTGAGCTCACTTCACCAAAAATAGATTTTACAACATACCTCTAATTGTACTTTCTATGCTAATTTTTTAAGAGTGGGTTTATCAGTGTTTCTGTTCTGAAGTCAGTACCTTACACAGATGAGTACTGTTTTCCAAAGGTTTTCTTGGAATTTGTTTGTTTATACTTTGTTATTGCAAATATATTTGCCTCAGGAAGCTTTATTGTTGACAGTTCAAAAAAGTTAGGTTGTTTGGGTGTTTTTTTAGCATTTTATAGTAAATACTTTCCTGTTATGTATGTTTTGTACAGTCCTTTTGCCTGTTAGTGCCGCTTAATGGATACTGACACTTAATGAACAACGCATTTGTAAAGTGCTGTACCTAAAACAAGGCGTCATCAGCAGAAATCAGAAAAGAAAATTTCCCATTCTGCCATTACCATATATGCAATGTAACAATAATGAAGACCAGGTGCACACACGTGTGAGTTATTTTATACAAGAACAGCAAAACTGTCACTGTGGTCAGCAGTCTGTGAAGAATATAAACTAGAAAAATTACAATGTTGCAGAGGAAAACCCCCTAAAGTAATTACTGAAGTTTATTTAGCAGAATATGCACCTTTGCTACTCTTAAGGTATTAGTGCTACAGTCTGCGTTACCTAATATTTCAAATAACCTGCCATCTTCAGCCTTGCAGTTTAAGCCAATTATGCTATCTTTTATTGTGCTCGAGACTGAAGTTAAAGCCAACAGGAAAATATCCCATGTCAACAACCCACTGATCCCAGATATAATACCTCAGTTGTTCTGCTCTATGTGTTTCAAAATAGCCATTCAAAATGATGCACGATGGGTCCAATGCTCTAAGATACAGAAATCAATTTCCATTCACAAAATGATGGATGTAATAATGCATCTGCAACTTTTCTGAGAAAACCCTGAATCTTGCAATATTTAATGATTTTTCATGGTTGCAAGGCAGAGGTTAAAACTGAGATGAATCAAAATCCATAAGGCAAATGATTACACCTTTCTTTTAAAATGCCTCAAGATATTAAAGATGATCTGATAATTTTTTGGCACCTGACTCTTGCCATGGACAGCTCTTTTGCCTAAACTTTACAAGGAGCTCTGCAACAAGCAAGATTAGAAATATTGAAGAGGTCAACAACCCAAAGTGTGCTGTTGTTATAGAATAATACGTTCTGAGATTTGGCCAAGAGCTCTATCAACAACAGAATTTAATTCCTTTCTGTTTCACTGGAATAAACATCTTTCTCCAAGACCAAACAACCTGTACTGTTTCCTTAGCTGCTCTCTGTATATATTGTAGAAACTCCTGCTATACTGTAATGCCAGTAGAATACTGTAAAACTGCTACTGGAAATCAGCTTTCTGAACTCCTGGCACACTTCAAATGACTCAAGGGATTAGTCTGTTGCCCTACAGTTTTCCACATCTTCAGAAAAATTGCTATGGTTTAATCACCATTAACTATCAAAAATTCATATTCAGTCTAATGAGTCCAAAACCAACCAGATCTGGAGTTTTTAAAGAGCCTTGGGAATTTTCAAGGCCAACTCTCTTTGAGGTGCCTGAAGAATCAATCAGTCTCCTTAGTAATAAAGGAAAAACATAAACATAGATATAAACTTATGATGTCAGCCTCTGAAATCAAAGGAAAACATGACAAAACCAGCTGTAAAAATAGTTGCAAGATGAAAAGTGGTCACGCAGGAGTTAAAAAAACTACACAAATTATAAAGCATATATTATGGTTTCTCATTTCAGGCGTGATACCACAAATCTTAATCATGCAAAGAACTGCTTGTTTCCTCATCAAAAGATAGGGAACCAGAGGGAAGTTTTAGCTCATTTAACTCATTGTTAATGACAGTGCAAGAATTCTTTCATCAAAATAATTTAAAGTAATGTATTCATTCCTTTATATCTAATTAAATATATCCTGGAGGGCAAATCCAGATAAACCCACAGTCACCTTGGTAAAGATGGGTTGGGTTAGGGCACAATGGAAACCCCATACGCTCCTGAACACCAGATGAGAGATGGGATGGAGAAAGGCTGTGCACAAGAATCTCCACCAACTTGCCACAGAAAACAGCTCTGCCAAGTCTGTTCTTCGTGGGACTTGGTGATATGAGTAAAGGTGGTAACCGTGATTATTCAAATTCCCTGACCATTTCTCTTCTCTAGAAGTTGACATGGAAAGAGAATGAAAGAAAAATTGCAACTAATTCCAGTGCTGCTCATCACTGAAAGACAAATAAATGCCTTCCAACTTCATATAGGACTTCGCAAGCCCAATCCAGTAAATAAATAATTGAACTGGATGTTATTTGAATCAGACTCCAAAGGCACAGCTGAACTATTTGAAACACAGCATTGATTCCTCAGCTTTCTATATATGAGAATGGTCCTTTAACAGATTAGCAGTATGAAGAGAACGGGTTACGCTTAAATAAAGTGGAAGTTATAGAGAAAAAAAGTAAAATACTAAATTTCTCAAACAAATTAAAAACAATGGAACATTAAATATTTATCTTAAAAAAAGAAGTGATGCTGCAAAATCATTCTTCAGACAGCAAAGTTTTCACTGTATTCTTACAAACAAAACTTTACTTTTCTGGTAACAAACTTTTTAAGTCTTCTATACACTAGGTTTTATATAACTAAACAGATGAAGTAGTTTGACTAGTTTAAAGTACAAATACGCATTTTGATAAGTTTGCATGTATATAATTACCAGGGGTTTTGTGGGTGCCTGTCAGTTTTCTGGATTTGTGTTTATGTTGGCCAATAACTTGACCATGTTGGCAAGACAATCACCTTCCTGGTGGCTCTGAGCTGTTCATTAAGTTTAGATGTACTGTGAAATACTCATATGAGTAGGTTATGCAAACTAAACTAGAGGAAGGATTGGAAAGCAGGATTGAAATCATCATCACCACCAGATATACTCTGAGATATAGATCACAAAATAGTAAGTTTTGTGTTCAAGCAATGAAAGCATCAAATAACATGCTTGGTTTCTACAGCTTATGGAAAGGATTATATTAGCTATCTTAAATCGCTAATCTATTTTCACCTGGTTTATGTTCTATTGTACTGTTTCAAAAACTTGACATTTTAATACTCCTTTATTTTTCCCCAACACCTCCAGAGCTTTATTATCTTTAATAAAGGCAACTGAAATGTTCCTAGGGACTACAATATTCACCTCACTGCTTTCTCCTTCAAGAAAGATTATCTATTGTACTTATTACCTGTCCTGCATATTGTCCACCATTTTATGGATTAAACCCATGGTCTTCTGAAACCCTGATTGTTCTGCCCTGGCATAAGTCAGGCACAATCTCGTAAGTGCAACACACTATGATGCAACACTAATATAAAACACAGCTACCTACATTTCAAAAGCTTTTATTTCTTTTTATTTCTAACTGATATCAACCAATCACTGCACCTACCCCTGGGTATCATTTTCTGCTTTTGAGAGTAACAATACTAAATTAAATAACAGGTTTTTAGAATTTGTATTACAAAACTGACCAAAGGACGTTTCTTCTTACACATGACCATTTTGCTGCACATAGATCTAGAAAGCAGCCCCAGAAGCAGTTATATGTATTCTAAAGTATTGCTTTAAATACATCATTCTTCAGACTGTACACATTTTAAAAGGGGAATGAAAAGGTAAATGAAAATTTATGTACTTGTGTACTAGAAGAAAGTGAGAATAATATGAGGCTTATAAATAAATACAATTTTCAACAATTTACTTGATTTGAAAGTTACAAGCCAATTATTGGTTTTCTGATCATACACTAAACAAAAACTGTGGCCAGTATCAAATAAGTGTTTTGAGTTTTTTATCTGCTTTTTCCACATTACTACGGACATTTGCCACCTCCTCCCATCTTCCTCCACTCCTTTCAGCTCCAGACACTACTACTTGCCCACATTCTTAACTGTGAATGCCTCATTCCCCTCCCATTTGGGATGATACAGCCCCAGTACTCACCTTGCACTGTACTGTCCAGTAGCTCAGAGGCTGAGAGCTGGAGTAACCAGAGAGAGGAGGATATAAGAAAGTATCCTTGAGTAAAGGTGCCGTGCTCCTTTCCCACTTCATAAGTGGGTCTGTTAAATTAAAATTTACTAAATTATTACCTAGATTATAACCAGAAACCCAAATGTTAAGCTACAGCCACAGCTCCAGGTACGACTATGGAATAACAATAAAAAATATTGTAATTTTATCCTACATATCATCTCTCCATAAAATATTGTATCAGATACACATACTGATTCAGTTCATTATTAAATTTTAAGTGACTTGTTTCACAACAGAGTTTCTCAGGAACCCTAATGGGGTTTTTTGTTCACTTGCTTAAGGTAGCACATAACAGATATGCTATTTCAATAAAACTCACAAAAACTGAGCCAATTTTCAAGATATAAAGAACCTCAAAAATGTTTTAACAAAGGTATTTTGGCAGGGTGGAAGGTTACCAAAAACTTGTCTACTCTTAATTCTGTGTTAATTTAACACTAAATTCACCAGATAAGTATAAATCAGCATTCAATACAGTACCTTATCCACCCAATGACTTCTGTATCATTCAGATAAGTAACAGGCCCATGATGCTGACCAGGATCACTATCAGGAATATTACTTTTCACAGTATTACACTTCCATTGCTTTTGCATCAATGAAACTCGCCCTCTTAAAACATAAACAAACTGCTCATTCGCAAAAGTGAGATTCACCGAGTTAAAAAATTAAGTTGTACAGATCAGAAATGTAATCATGGGAGACAAGCTCTGAGAGTTTTTCAATCACTGTGGGGCTGCATCAATTTAAAGTCATGTTACATTAAAGAGAAAAACGTCTGGGAAAGTCTCCCAGTTGTCACTTTAGATTAGATTTGTTGTTGTTATCAGACTGTGCATTTTGTAGGCTTTTTTACATTTTAAAGATATTGCCTCATGCAGCTACACAGTGCATAAAAAAACATGTAACATACAATTTTTTAATCAGAATGCCTGGAGATTAGGAGTTTGCACAAATTAACTGGTAGTCTAAATGCACATCTTCTTGAAGCCTATTAAGTTTAACTACCTTAGAGTCACAGGGAAGCCACCCAACTTAACTTCTCTTCACAGAAAGGTCAACAGAAAGTTTCAATTCTTTCAACAATAGAACACATGGAAACCTGATATTGCTGCTCATCTCAATTGCATTTTTTTGTTGCCTAAGTAAATTTCCAATAATTTACATTATTTGTTACAATGGTTCTCGGAATTAGACCTCAGATCAGACAACTGCACACTATGCAGAAGATGTAAGATTCACTTACATAAAGTTGAAGTTTAGTTCATTTCTGCATGATTTCAAGCTGACCTCTGAATTACTGCATTTACCAGAGCTTCAGACAATTTTCTTAATTGCTGATTGTCAAGCTGTCACGTAAGTGGTTCTTGAACATTACTATATGTATTCACCTTGTCAAATACTGTCTCACACAGACAGGTGTAGCAAAACCCCTGAGTATGTTGCTAGATGTTACTTTTTCAAGCAAACATTCAAAATAGTATTCATACAGCATAATGATTTTCACTTGAATTGCATGAAAGCATTTTAGATATTAAAAGTATAGCTTCTAATATGAAGTAGGGTTTTTCTTATACAGCTTTTACATCTAGTATTTCAGTAATCACAACCTTTCTGAAAAATGAAATTAGCAGCACGCAAGTCTGAGTTCAAATATTTACAGCCTGCTCTTTAGATCAAATACACACCTTTGATCTAGATCCTAACCTTTTGAAATATGGTAGCATCTCCCTTCTCACAATTTTCCACATGGTAAGAAATACTCAAAGACCTTATCAAGGAGAAACAAATAAAAAAACTTGAAAAAATGTAGCAGTAAATTGACGGTATATAAGCAACATCCATATTGACTTCAGCAACATCAGTCTACCAGGGTGATCAGCTACTGGATGAAAACTGTTTAAACACCTTTCACCTTCCTAAAAAGTTGCCATGTCTGCAGAACATTTGACCGTAGAACCAGAGATTAATGTAACAAAGTCAGGTACTTACACATAGAGGATTTTGCTCTTCAATTTCGTTTTTGGAGTCACAAGACTTTTACTATTTTGGTAAAACTTCAATATCATGGGAAATTAAGTCTTTTGAAGCCATCCATGTTTTCACACTAGTGAAGACTGTCTTCCTGCATACAACTAGAATGAACCTCTCTTCTACTACATAGTATGTGATAGTTGGCAAAAAAAGCCACTCCCAGTCTTCCCAGGTGCCACAGAGGTACCAAGATGGGCCAGACTAAACCCAACCTCTAAGATCTTTCTGCTCCAAGAGAAGACAATGCACCAGCAATGTAAGGTATTTTTTAAGTTTACTGCTTACTTGAGATCTACCACATTTATAAAAAAGTCCAGACTGACACCTAAAAATAATTAACAAGTTTCAGACTCGCTATGTTTTTTTTCTGAATGTGGACTTTAAGCCTTTTAAGGACTACCAAAAGTAAGAAGAATCTTATCCTGAAGCATGACAGCTGGAACAAGCTATGTCTTAGAATAGCACATCTTTAATCTAACACCATAGCCCTAAATCTGTTCTGGTTCTACAGATGCCTCTAGTTATTTCACTTTTATCAGTGAAGAAAATGAAATAAAAAGTATTTCATACTTAACACCAAACAGACCACGTTATCCCAGAAGACATGCTTAAATAATTTAGCTCTTAAAAGAATCTTTAACTATAAATGTACTAAATTCCAGTGCAAAAGATTAACTACAAAAGAAATTAACACTGCCTTAGGAAAGAGAGATAACATTTTTCTAAAGCATTTATAAAGCTTTTCGATATGCTATTTTTTAGAATTATATCTGGAGAGAGCTAATATTTTTAAATGAGACTTTCAGAGCTGCAAAGTAACAATTATGCAAGTTCAATAATTCTGTGGAACTTGTTTTGCTCCCATTTAAAAAGAAAAATAAAAATCAGTACACAATCTTTACCCACTTAAAGAATAAATACCTAGCAATCAGCATTATCAATAAGAAGATATTAAAATAATATTCACCAAAAAAAAAATGTTGCTTCTGGTTCTGTCAACAACTTTGTCACAACATATCAAAGCAAAATAATAATTTTCTCCCCTT
This sequence comes from Aegotheles bennettii, assembly GCA_013398125.1. Classification (NCBI taxonomy): domain Eukaryota; kingdom Metazoa; phylum Chordata; class Aves; order Caprimulgiformes; family Aegothelidae; genus Aegotheles; species Aegotheles bennettii. The sequence goes on along the minus strand of VZRW01001045.1, from coordinate 3,077,022 downwards.
AACAACTTAAAAGTTTCCAGGGCTTTATTGCCAGTTGAAGCAGTCTGTTTGCATTCTCCAATACAAACTGACAATCTAGTGATACAGTACATTAAAAATTCTCTGTAGTATTGACTGCCTGAAGCTGATGCTCCCTTGCTAAATGCAGTGCAGTTCAATTAACAGCTCTTCAATATACAATTTAATTTTTCTTTCATCTTGATCCACAGCCGAGCTTGAAATGAGGAATGCTGGAATAGATGTACTTTAAATATTGAAGCAAGTCTTTATAAATAAATCTATCAAACTTGTAATGATTTCTGTCATAACAGGACCAAAGAGATGAACCTGAATGTCTGGGACTTTCAAGTTTGTGCATTGTTTTTCTCAGCCTTGGAGGGCTGTGAATTGCTGGTGCAGGAGAGGGCTCAAAAAACTCCCCCAATGAATGCAAGAGCTTTTTGCTTACTGCACCGTTCTTAGGAATTAGAGGAGTAGTTTTCTGCTGCCACTTTATAAAGTAAAGCCTTTCACATGCAAAAATACAACTTATCACTAATGTCACCAGAACTGACTCTAGAAGTTTTATTATTTCTCTCATTATTGAAAAGGTAACCAAATGGAGAAGTGCATGGCACCAGTTTCCATTACCAAATCCGCACTCAACTAGGAGACAACCAACTCTGGATTGAAAAGTAAATATTTGATGCATAAATACTACCCTGGATACCTTTTTACCTGCAGTGCAAATGTACATAGTACACTTCAAATTTTCCCTAGGTAGTCATGCCATTTCACAGGAAAATGTAAGGTTAATTTAACCAAGACAGAATGAAATACTGCATTTCAAAGTTACTCTAAGTGGGACACTGTTGAAGGAAGCTATTAATATCTCTTACAGTGTGCATGCTCAAGGAAACATTGTGAATCAGCTGATTTCTCATAGATATACTACACAGTTTTCGAAATGGTTGGATTTACTACTGTTCATCAGAAAGGAAAACACTCTACTTTAAGCTAGAGGCATTTTCTACTCTTTAAACATATTCACAAAAACAAACTTGACAACACTTACTGCCTTAGGTAGCAGAGAAGCACTACTGACATGGAAGGCTACTGACCAGTGTGAGAAGAGTTACAAAGCAGGAGAGGCTTCCTCAAGTGACCATAAGCAGAATTAGAAGAACAATAATGAGTTTCAGATGAATTCGGTCAAATTGCCTTTTCTCAGTTTATACATTAATGCAGTGAAATATATAGGTCTACTTTATTTGTATTCACATTCATAATGGTATTAGTTGAGGTTTTATTCTTAATTGTTATACTTTTTTCTTCTTGATGTATTTCTAATCATCTTATCTACATTATCACTTTGAATGTTGAAAAAAATCTTTATAACATTAACCAGCCTTGTTATTGTCAGTTTCCTTTTTCCCTTTATTTCTAGTCCTACATTTAAGAAAAGTATCTCAGTACTGTATTTTAAATTATCACAGAAATAACATTCAGCATTTACAGTAATTAACTCATCATTACTTCGAATAACTACACTAATTGGTATGCTCTACAAACCTGCAACACTGCAGAATTAAAAATAAACATAACAAAGATATAATTTACAACTAATCTATACTTACAATTAAAGTTAGTTTCAAGATTTATTTCATTCTATTATTTTTTATTAGCTACAGCAGACAGTAAATGGGGTGTACCACGTTCTGCTTTGCAAACACCTAGATTATAAAACACAATTACACAAATTAATTAGAAATGAGTACATACATTCATGTCTTTGTTTGTAACCATAACATGTTAAACATTACTACATTAATGACCAGTTCCTAAAAGTTAAGATAGTATAACCATGTAAAATTTTAAAGCTCCCTGATCACACAAGGCATAAATGTCACCCCGGTACAGAGAGGGTCACCACCACTTAAATTCTCCTGATGTCCTATTTTGAGGTTTCAGGTAGTATACAGGTCATTCTTCTACAGAGCAGATTAGCAATTCTGTGAGAACTCTTAACACCCAGTGTACCATGGCAGAATATGAGACTGAAATTTTCCCTGAACTAGGTCCTATACTTTCTTTCCCACCTATTTTCAAGGGTTCTCTGATGTCCAAGGGCCTGAAGCCCTTTCAGTTCCATGCACTGATTGCACACTTACTCTTTCATAAAGCTCAATGCTTACAGGAACCTAACTATCCTAAGGATCGTATCCTTCTTAAAAATTTGTACTATATGCTCTATGGGACCAAAAGTTATTAGACCAGGAAGGGCAGATACAGTGACTGAGCACGCCTTGGTTCCCAGGGGAATCAGGCTAGTGATGACTCTCCAGAAAGCAAGGAAACAAAGTCATTTTTATGTTTTGTTTTAAAACCAAACACAAAGAATGTTCATTTATTTGCTGAGACCAGGTCTGTACCTGCTGCACTTTCCTAACAGTGCCTGTTACTACAATTACACTGCTATAGCATTTCAACTATGCATAAAGCTTGCACCAGCAAGATGCATTTATTTGAGTTCCACCTTGGCAAAACAGGGGATATTAACCAAAAGCTTGTTTTAGCAATTTAACTGCATCTTCATAAAGAGCATCTCCCAATACAACTAAGCTGGCTCCAATATGCCTCACCAGTCTACCATGTTGTCAAGATACTGTAGTGTAAAACTCACCTAATATCTCCTTTGAAGGTGCCTAACATGGTGTGTTGAGGACCTCTAAGTACAAATAGCTCTTTGTCATCACAATTAACAAATATTCAAGGCCCAAGAGATTAAAGATGTTTTAGTTAAAACCAAACTACAGTCAGATCACAATGTGTCTCTTATAAGAATCAGGGAATACCACAAGACCAAAACTACCCAACAAATTACATAGCTGGCATCTATATACTAGTAAGGATTTAGAGGACCTGAAAGAGGCACCTGCAAAGTACAAGTCTAAGGCAAAGACATGTTGATTTATTTTCTTACTCAAAATTAAACTTACAAAAATACAGAAGTATTTTGTTACATATTTTGTGTTAATTTTTCCTTTATTCTTTAGATGCTAAGCTCAGCTATTCAGGATATATTTAGGTGGTCCAAGGCTTGCCTTGCATGTCTCCATCAAAAACAGACTAACCAAAACTACCCCAAACATTCCCTTCATTACATTCATTCAATATTACTATTTGATAAGCAAAGCTTATTGTTGAAGCTAATACTGTATCTCAGTGACCTCAAATGAAACATGGGAAAGAACAAGTTTAGCACTATTGTTTATTTTTATACAACGAGTAATAAAGCTGTTTCTGCAAAACGCTGCAGTATCTTTATTGGGACCAAATTAACAAATTAACAGTCTGGTGCTAAAATCGGAACATTTCGATTGTGTTTTCAATGTAATTTTTCATCATGAACATTTCCCTCATCAATAGAGTACTATCAAAGGAACAAGAGTTGTCATTTAGAAAACACAAAGAAAGTGTTCACCTCCCTCACTGCAGGGGTAGAATTGTATCTAATTCACTCAGGCTCAGAGTTCTCATGTGGCAAGTCACAAGTAAAACCCAAAATGAATTTTTTAACAGGACAAATAGCATTCAGAAGTAACACATGCTTTCCTCTCTAGCACAATTGGGGAAGCAGATATGTGAAGTGCTTCCTTCCAAGACATAAAACAGAAAGGAGCAAAATATGTATTTTGCAATTACCTTGCTTCATAATGAAAGGGTAGTTTTATCTTATGTGTACTCCGGCAACATAGCTCTAATAACTCTCAGGAACACAGTTCCAGATTTAGAAAAAGAAAAAAAGGAACAAGCACAGGAGAGTACAATCACTTTTCCATATTTGATATTAAATTACACAAATTATGGCAGATATTGGCAGATACCTCAATGTTTGCAAAGTAAGTGTGGACAAATGGCTGCAGATATATAGCTAAAGTTCTGTCCCTTAAAAACAATCTTCATGCACATGGATATTTAGGGTCTGATCTAAAACCCTTCAAGACAACAGAAAATTAGTATTTCCAGTGGGCTTTAGAAACAGACCTCTTAATAAGATAAGTAACATAAATATATAACCTTTTGAATAGCAGCACATAGATATACCTTACAATTTACAGCCTCTTATTAAATTAAGCATCATATATATTATCAGCACAATGGTATCACATCTATTTACCCTAATGTCTTAACCATTTGAGTTAAATAAGTAGATGATATAACATTTATTCATACAAAAATAAGCATGTCTGGGACAGACCAAAGGTTTTTATTATTAGTGTGTGAAAATACCTGAAGAATCATGTCCATTTTGCACCTGACTTGGACCAGTTTCTCCTCGGACACATGATAAATAATAGTTCTCAGCATGCATTGCTAAATGGAGATTTTTCAAAGAAAGCAATGTAATTTCTCACAGCTAGCACTAAATATCACAAAGTGAGATAAAAGATGAAGTAGATGAAGGAGAAGTCTAGGGGACCAAGCAAAATCCAGTACTCTTCTGTCTTCAACTCACTCTCTCCAAAGAAAATTATCACGATAAAAGAGAACTGAAGGATGAGAAATTAGAAAGGACAGTAAATAAGCAAAAAATACGATGCTTTGACTTCATAGTAATAAGACATTTAGAAATATCATTGACAAGCAAAGTAATAGTACTTTTTGAGCACTCTACTTAGCAAGTCCACTTTCTACACATATTCTCTATTCCTGTTGAACTCCATCTATGACTGTTTTATGTCATTTACACTGCTCTGTAGTCATATAAGTCAGATAATTATCTTCAGTTTTATAAGCTATTATAGATCATGAACCAAGTCAGTGCTTCTTTTGATGCCCTCACATTAGTTCCTTGTCACTGTAAAAAACTGTTAGTGATCCAGCAATGAGCAATTTTTTTTCTTTTTTCTTTTTTTATTTATAACAATTATGCAGTCTTTGCTATTTTCCTACCCTGCTATATTCAGTGTTACAATAGAACTGATACAGACCTTAACATTTTTGTCTTTATCAGCAAGTATTATTTAAACATTATCATACTGTCACAGTGCTGCAGATACACACAGTACAATTTCAGAAGTAGGAAGAAAATAATCTCTACATTTTCTTCCCCGTACCAAGCTCAACCAAGAAAAGTTGCTATACTTCAAAAGACTCATTCAACATATTGGCAGACTGGTTACAAGCCTAAGAAAGCAAATGAATCTTAAAGAACCAATTCTTCACATTGAATATTGTGTGACCCATGAAACGAAACTCTTTTATTTTATATTATTTATTTATATAAATAAATTTAATATTTATTTATATTTATTACTCCAAAAGCATGAATGCTGACACACCTCTTTGGTTTAGTTTTCATTTCTGAGCAATTTTTAGAATAAAGGTCCATTTCACAATCATAAGTGATACAGAAAACCAGGGTAAGAACACAACACATACTAGGTTAGCAACAAGTGTGCATTTCACTTAACGATGCTCTAGGGAGACCCTGGTTGGGCAGGGAGGTCGGACCAGATGACCCACCCTGGTCCCTTCCAACCTTACTGGTTCTGTGATTAGGCTACATTTTACAATGAAGCATTCAATTTCTTCAAAGTGTTGAAAGACCTGCGACCACTAAATTATTACCAGCTAACATACTGCTTACAACCAATACTAACAGATACTCCATCCTGTTCACTTCTGATAATGAAATAAACTAATAAAGTTTGGGTTTTACCGTGAAAAAAATCAACTACATAGAAATCTATGAGATCCTGAGCATAAGCATGAGGTTTTCATTTACTTTTTTGTATTTATATATATTTATATATATTAATTTTATAAAATTAAAGCAAAGAACCAATTTGGGGACAAAAATGACCCACCGGATTTCACGGTGACTTTCATAAAAAATTATCACAGTACATATTAAATCATTAGTGAGACACAATGCTGCCTGTTAGTTTTAAAATGCAGAGAATGAAACTCATTGCAGAAGCAAAAGAGGACCAATAATATAATTACAACACGGTGCCTGTGCAGTCTGAGTTAATGCTGTTACTTGACATTGCAAGGCTATGCCTTCTCCCATGAGCCCCACTGGAGACAAGGTTCACTCTAATTGGTTCCAAAGCACAACCTACCAACAACAGCCTTCCTCCAGCCCAGGAATGGTAATTTCCACACGACTGTAAATAGTGTTTGCAAACAATACAAACACGGTAATAAGAGGCTAGGTGGGTAATTAATGTGGTTACAAAGCAGCTTATTTGCATTTTTATTTAAAATTGCCTTCTTTAAAAAGCAACTCAGATTTCCTTTTTCAAAAGGAGCCTTGGTTAAGGAATAGAGCGGTAATTACTCTCTTTAGGGGTTCTTTTATACATCCTTCAGGGAATTAGAATGAAAAGATAAGCAGAATTATAAAGGGAATCATGTAAAATATGAAATGCACTATAAACACTTAGTACTGTATTTACCATAAGCTAAGCTGGTCTTCTTCATTAATGGAATATATTACAAGTTTATGTAACAATCAGATTAATTGTGAAGATGGTTAAAAAAAAAATAACCAGCCACTTTAATTCTCCCTCTCCTCTCCAGAACTGACAACCAGAAATCCAGTTACAGCAGAACACAGTGTATGTAAGAATGCATCCACCTGGGCTATAGTATGTAAGTTTTCAATGTCAACACCACAAAATAGTTTTAGAAAATAGATTCTGAGAGAGAAAGGTTCAGAAAATTATCAAACCCAAGCTACACAAGTATATGTAAAGTATCAGTGAAAACCAAACTTCTCTGCACCATGTAAGCTAAACTCAAGTCAATGTACTGGAGGAAATCACGGCAAATTCACTAACTACATTAAAAACCTTGCAATATTATAGCTATGAGAGAACTCTTTTGGTTTCTATCACCTGTCTACAGAATTATGAATTAATATGTTAGCACAAAATTCCAATCCAGCCTAGAAATCCAAATTTAAAGACAGAACCGTTCATTCCCAGACCATTTATTCACCACTTCAGTCAAGAACATTTTCAGGGACAATGAATCTCTTGTACAAGGCACAAAACTAAAAGGAGATAAAGTGACCAGATCATCACAAAAATTGTTTAATTTATTTCTTTTTTTTTCCAAAAAAAAAAGAAACAATCCCGTTCTATTCCTCCACAGTTAATACATCCTGGCCATTCTGAAGGAAAGAACAACTGCACACTAAATAATAGTCACCACCATGACAAAAAGTCTGTGATTGGCAGGTCAGCAGGGTCTTGTAGAATTCAAATCTCTGGCATCTTGGCTTGTCCTAGGGATGGATGAAACAGACAGTAACAACCACAGAAGTTCTTCTATGATTTCATGAGGCTACAGTGAACTGCAAGATCAAATTGGCTTACAAATGCAATAGAAACCCTACTCAAAGAATCTCACAGCCTTTTCCCTAGTACTGACAAAGACAATCTTCACTTACCCATTCGTCTTAAGTACCATCATCTCTCCTAGCTACAAATCTCATCTGTTGCACCATTCTTTACCTTCACCAGCATCTAATTTTTCATTATCAGTAGAAATCCTTCTGCTCACCTCATCCATGTTTGTAAGGAAGTCCCAATTTATTTCAACATGCCTCATTATATGAGTTTTCCTCATATCTGAGAAAAAGATGAAGGAAAGCAAATATTTCTGCCTTTTACAGAGTAGTTCCTTCATTCATATTACCAGAATTTTTTTAATGTTATTTCCCACACATCTAAAAATTCCACACTGCTATAACCACTTCAAATTCCCTTCCACCTCACTAAACTTTCTCCTGCATTTATTACTTATATTGACACCATTAAAAAGTATTTCCTACTTAAAGATATGCCAACAATATAAACCAGAAGCTTAACAACAAAACAAAACAATAAGTTACAAAATGTTTGTGTCTATTTCCATAACCCTCATTTATTAAATAAGAGTTGAGACTCAAGACCACTTAGTACTAAATTCTTTGCTTGCTACCACTACAATGGAAGTCAATGGTAGTGAGCATAAAGTACCATGAAAAGAAAATCTGTGCAGAGAAATGTCTTGGGCAGGGACCTAGGCTGTTTTTACCATGAGTTTTTCCTGTAAATTTTAATATAAATAATTACATACATTATTAAATACATACAAATAATATTGATGAACTTTGCTTTATGTAACAATAATACTGTATTTCACTGAGTACAGTATAGCAAAGATCAAAAAACTGACTTAATATATCTGTATTCCAAGCAGATAAAAGCAAAAGTATAGCCACATTTTTAAGTATTTTCCTTTTTAATCTACCTTCACATTTTGCATTCACTTTATTTTGAATCCCAGCCATCAACTGAACCAGAGTAAAAATATTTTCTAGAGAACCATATTGAGAAATAAAATATACGTCAAATTAATTAAACATTTTGATTTTATCACTATTTACTGGAAATATAAGCCATAGGAGGTCCTGAATACTTGGAAAATGCCCACCAAATCCTTTAAAGCTTCCTGCACTCACACACCCTGGCTGGCTATTACTTTAAAATAGTGATGTATTTACCTTGATATTAAAACTCTATCTTTAGTACAGTAACAGTACAGAGCCAACTACAGATGAAGATGTAGGTATGAAACAGTTCAGCTGTAGCCACTGCATCAACTCTCTAACTGAATTATATCAGTATTCAGAAGGATGCCCAACCCTGAAAGTTAGGGGCTTAACACATCTGCTGTATAATTCAGACTGTGTTTTACAGTGCTTTCATTACTAACCATAAAAACCGTAACAGTGGAACTGTATAAACAAACTGAACAGTGTTTTTACTGTAAAACATGAATGTAATATAAATATTTGCCTTTCCTTTTTCTCAGCATCTGTAATGAGAGCAAATTCATGCCATATGTTTATAGTGTACAAGAAATAGATCTCAACAATTCATCCATGTAAACGTTGGCTAAATTGTTTAATATTTTTAACTTGGAGGGGGGGCATGTGTTAAGCAGAAATTTCCTTGCAAATCATTAAAAAGCCCCTTGCTCTTGTCAGTGGCTGAATTACAGCTGGTGAATTCACTGATTCACAGCTGGTTTTAGAGATGAATCTGGCAGAAGAACTTGAAGAACACAGATTTCTCACTGATAACAAGATCAATAGCTCTGACAGGTTGACATGTCCATGTGGATAGTTACCATCCCAATACATAAGCCTGCAAACTGCTGCCTCAGAATGTGTCAGAAGACTTCAAAATACAAAAGCAACTGCTTTCCAGATTCTGATATTAACAGAGTGTATTAGCAGACTGCGTTAGATTTAGTTTTTCTCAGTTCTGTGTATGCATGCTACTACTGCTTAAAAATTATGTCTACCACTATTTAAAAATTCACTGACCATCTGTATTTGAAAAATAACCCTGCAGTATCTCAGCTGAGCAGATGATTCACAGAAACTTACTGAATTCTTGAACATTGTGACCAACGTCTGGTCATACTTTCATACTGTTCTCAATCAGCTGTTACTACCACCAGTACTGATTAAGGCTTATACTATCAATTCTCCACTAACATAATGTTCAATTCCATTGCAACTATAGTTAAGAGATTCCTTCACTTCAGAAAGATCTGGATCACACTCTTATAAAGAAAAAAAAGGGCATTGGCAATAGCAATCAGCACTGCATCAGCAGTGGCAATAATGCTTTAGTTTGAGCGTCTATGGCTGCAAGTGAGACTATTGACATGGAATTTTTTTTATTGCATTACCACTCAGCTTAATAAAAGATACTGCCTCTTCCTGCAAGGCCTTTTCCCCGTAGCAAGGTTTGGATAACTACCTTTATCTAGATTCTTCAGCACGGTCAATATTCAGAGCACTGGAAGATGAAATATGTCCATACATTGCAGCCTTTTATAACTGTATATTACACTGTGATGGCATGTAAGCCAATAATACATAGTTTCAGAATATCAGGCTTTGAAACAATACAATTCTTTATTACAAAATAACAACACAATATTGGAAATAATATTTTGACAGAAATGCACGTGCTCTACCAGTATGATACTCTGAAATATTTTCTATTTTGAAGAGATTCATTTTTAAGAACTTTTATTTAACATCACTTTGAAACTCTTTAATTCTGTCCTAACAGACTGTGGCTTCACTCAGTATTTACTACACCTCCAAAGCCATCTTTTATGCATTCTTCAGTTTTCTCCATAAATAAAAATCTGCCACTAATATACCCTCCCTGAATCATTCACGTGAGCTAATTTCAAGAGAAATTTATTTTGATGGTTCTAATGTAATCTTATATAGTCATGGTACGGAAATCATCTAATAACAGCCTGACTGATTTACAGAAAAAGCCCACAAAATTACCATCCAATATATCTATAGGATATAAGAAAATGAACTTTTATCTTCTCTATCAAGAGTAGCATCCATTAGTATCAAGAGATTATAATAATGAGACTAAAAGGGAATAATATTTTACAGAGCTATCCTGTGTTCCACACACATACACAAGAAATCGTATACCATTGTATAAGTATACCATTGGAGAAGAAATTCTGTGGGAAGTCAGTCCCCCTTCCTTGAGGAGGAAACACACATAGTTGACACATGGAAACTGTTGCCCGTGTTCTGTGTAAATGTGCCCAGTTTGTGTCTGGTCTTTCTGCACTTTGCAAAATTACAATTGGAATAAAAAGACTCACTTAACAGATTTTAATTTCATTCAGTTACTTAATCAGCAAAAATATAAATCACTCCTTAAGTGGAGAATACTTTGAGGGAAAGGGATACAGCAAGGAGTCACGTTTATTTTGTTGGTTTTCTTCATAGCCATTCTCTCTTCTCTTGTCACATCTCTACCTTATAAATTTCTACATACAAAGGAAACCCAAACTTTCTTTTTACAGTTTAATCTAATCTTTGATGTAGCTGTAGGCTTAACACCAAGGAATAATTACAAAAGGAACATTATACTTTTTATGAAATATTAAACTTACAATTTATCTTTTAATATCTACTTCAAAGACTATTTGACAGGAATAAATAAATGAGAGCTTCCTGGCAAGAAAAGATGTGATTTATGAAATATTTTATTCATTCATATGCTTAAGTATTTTCTTGAGAATAACACTAACATCTGGAGCTAAACAGTCTTATCCAAACATTCTGCTCGTATTCAATTAGAAAATTATATCGATAATAATGTAAAATAAATTACCTAGCTTCTCTTCCTGGAGCATAGATTTCAATGTTTGTCTGAGCAACTATGTGTGCAAACAGCACTGTAGTGTTTTTCATTAAGCCTTAAAGTCAATTAAGCTACGAATTGGAACAATCATTCCTCCTTTGCAAAGTATTGATATTTTTTCTTGGCTGCTTTCAGGCCTTTTCACTACTCAAGGAGAGATTTATGTTTGACAATTTCTTTCTGATTAAAATTAATCATAACTCTGGAGTTCTAATTTCCTCTTTTCTGAGCAAGAAATTATCAAACAGTTTTAAACTGATACTGAATGTCATCGTGCATGAACAACATCTATTCTCAAGATACGAAATGCAAGGCTATACTGATCTTTCTTTTTATGTTTCTTTAACATACTTTCTCTTCCTTTCTCTCCATATACACATGTAAACAAAACATTAGATTGTACCAATATAATCAACCATATAAAAGTTGTATTTGCCAGACTAGGTAGATCAGTCACACTGAAACCTCACCCAACGATGTACATAAGGTAATTACTATTTTCAATATTAGCAAAATTCTGCTGTAGTTGAGAAAGAAAATAACCAGAATACTGCAGATTGAAAACAAATGTCAGTTATCTAAAGTGATTTGCAAATTTATATGGCTAATCCTTAGTCAAACGGCTCAAACTCTAGGAAAGAGCTCCTCAGACATGAGCTGTTAAAGCCTTCTAGATTTGTCTCCAACAGCCAATTATGATCAGTTCGCATTTGTGGGTTTTTTTTAACCAATGGTAGCTAATCTGAAAAAAAATCTTATTTTCTCCCATTATTCCTCCCGTTTTCTCTAAAGCTTAACGACTGGATTTTTTCTAGCCATTTAGCTGCCCCATTTTCTCCTTATAAACTTGATTTTCAGCTTTCACTAAAAGCAGATTGAAACTGGGGGTTTTTTGTCTAATAGCTTATTTAAAAGGCCCAAGAAAGAGCTGTCTTTTTGCGGACACTCAGTTCATGGCATTCCAGACAAGGATGCCACAAACAGACTCACTAAGGAAACAAGCTGAATGCCTTTCCTAAGTACTGTTACCCATGGTGTACTTTATTTCTAAATGCTGCATTACAGTGGGTTTGATTTTGGGTTGTTTTGTTCTTGTCCAAATGGGGTTTGGACATTCAGTTGAAGACTAGGCACTTAATTACCAAATTTCCACCCCTCAGAATATTGGAGGAGGACAGACAGAATTTACAGTGCAGCTCAGAGACTTCATCTCAAAAAATTTACAAGAAAACATGAAACAGATAAGTAGCATTGGTGCCAAAAATACTACCTGAGTAACATGAACATGAGGCTTTGTAAGGCTGCATTCTAAACAGCTGTATTTTTTAAAAAATGGGTTCCAAATTGAAGAGGATAACAATTTCCTCTCAATATTTTTGCTTTCCGTAGAAATAAATCGCGACAAAACACTGTGAATGCTTTCAAGCTCTTTACAGCAGGACAGTTGCAGCACACATTGAAAATTCATCAGAACAATACGCAGAGTTTGACATTTTTCTTAAACTCTTTAATTTTAGGAAAGAATTTTCAATTAACAACTTCCTGCTCTATAGTTACACCTATAAGCTAAAAAATAATATTTTAAATCAATATTCTAATATTAGTATCAATCAATCAAATTAATCTTTGTCTCTTTGTTTTCAGTAACTGACTTTGGGGCAGGTTTTTTGTGTTTGTTTTCCTCAAGACTGCTTACAATTTGAAGTAAATTTTAAGCATCTTGTAATTCATCAACTAATTCTCTCCTGGTTACACACTCCAAGTAATTAAAGTTCAGTAATAACTTATTCTTTCTGCTCCAGCACCTGCATTTCATTTGTTTATTTTCCCAGAGTCATAAATCTGAGGGACTGTCAAAGTGCCATAATATTAGTGCAATAATCAAAGTTAATTAGTCCCTCTCAATAAACACCAACAAAGCCATTACAAAGATGCATTGAAGGTTTTCCAGCTACCCAGTTTACAAATGAGATTCTTTTCTGAACAATTAGAATTTGAAAACGGTTAGTAAATAAATGTAGTGTTTCTGAAGTAATGTGACCTTTGGTGATCTTCATTCAATTAACAATTCATTAATTTTTGGTTAGATAATACAGGTATTAAGACAAGTACTCCTGAACTCCCATTGCCTTCAAAGTGCTCAGAGCATTAAGAGGGCAATGAGATTTTTTTTTAAAAAAAGGTACTCTGTACTGCCTTATTTTAGTTACACAGAAACATATACATATTTGCATGTGCGTGTGCATACATATATATATATATTTAGCTGGACTGGGACTACTAAATTCAAAGGACAGAATATCACGAAATCCAGTTCTACTGAAGAACAGACAGGTAAAGTTTAAGCACCACAAGCTATGTTTGCCCCTGTTGGAATGAATTCTCTTGGAATTTCACTCTATTGAAATACAAAACAAGAAGAGAGCTTTAATGTGAATTATCGAAGGGGAAAGGAAGGTATTTTTCCCTCCCAATCCTTTACTATATGATCATTAGTATCATCTAGGCAAGAGAAAAAGGCCTAAATCCAAAGACTGTTTCTTGAAGAAACTTGTGGTTATAAAAATTAGCAATATTGTAAGCATCACTTATTTGAAAATACTTACTTGTAAATACTACAAAATAAGACAAATGCCTTCTTCCTTAGATTCTAGCATGGCAATGCAATATATCTCTTTAACTGCTTGTACTGCACAAAAGACCTCACATCTTGAAAAACACAGCTTAGTGTTGGACACTATATACATTCACTTACCCATTCCGCAAGAATGCGTTGTACAGCCTCGTTACCTCTTGACATATTTCTGCAGGCAAGGATAACATACGCCCCATGCAATGCAAGAGACTTTGCAGTTTCAAAACCTGTGATAAAACATTTTCCTAGTTAGAAATAGATCTCAGTAACAAAACAGAGCCATAAAATTACCTGAAAAGGTTAGCCACACATTTAAGTATACTAACACTACCTGCAGTCTGTCTGATAGTCACCTGGACCCAGCCTTTAAGAGCACATATGAATAAAAAAAAAAGGTAGACACCTCAATTTGAGCAGGTCTTTGGGACAATAACTGCATATATTTTGTGCAGAACAGGCTTGGGATCTTCAAAAAGCAGACTCAGTTTCTCTGTCTTAGCATCTTTAAGTGTTAGTGTTACTTTAAGCAGCTTACCATATTAAAAACTAGCTGGAATACCAGGGAATACAGGTTCTCTGCTGTTACACAAAGACTTAGAGCTGATGGCCAGTTTAGTTAGCGAAGCATATTGATGTTTGCTACCTCTGCGCCCCACGTCACACTGCAAAATAATAAACTCCATGCCATTTTCTGCTATTGTCATTAACTTGAACATTAACTAAACTGAGAAAGATTAACATTTAACCGAGTAAATTACATGTTGCAAATTTTGTTAATTTTAATACTATCTTGATTTTTTCCTGCAAACTTGGAGATGAGTGGTAAATGCTCCTCTTTAGGACATACTTAATGTCTTCTGGGCTACCAAAGGATGATTCTTCACCCTTCAGCAAATAAGTTACAAAACTTTCCATGACATTATGTGCTTAAAGAAAAATCCTTTTCAGAGGATTTTTAAGCTGTCCATCCTTCCATTCAAAATACTGCCACAGGTCAAGTACTGATGTCTCTCCCCATCAGATATATTCTAAACTACTAACTCATTCATGAACACTCTTGCAGTGTATTCATAACAGCCAGATTTATGCAAAAGAAGAAAAGAAAAATCCAGGCACCCAAATCACATAAGGTTCCAATTCAACTACTGAATTACTCACTATAAGGTAGGGACTGTATATAAACTATTACTACCTGGTTTTTCTATCACTTTGTGTGGGTCATAATTCATAAGGCACCTTTTCAGACCATCTACCAGATGAAATACATCAAGAAGAAGAGAGCTCACTCGGGTTTAAGTACAATTTACTGTAACATTTTTATATATGTCTTTAAAATAGATCTTCATAGACCTCAAAATCCTCATTAAGCAGTAAAATTAAGTACCTTTGCAGTTTAAGAAACAACTGTGCAAGAGATTAGAAGAATGCAACTTTTAACTGAAACACCTGAAGTAGGAGTTTGGAAGCATCTCAGTATTCAAGTTCTTTTACAGCTTTAGCTCTTCGTTTCTTCTCCAAAAATTAATGCTTCTTTCCACCCCAAGCTAAAACAGGTGGGGGAAAAAAGCTTCTAGCAGGGTGGAAAATTTTAACAGATTCACTGTGTTAAGCTAAGTTTGCCAACAATGTTTGTTCTTAGGCGAAATACAGCAAAGTTTCAATGAATTATCAGACCTCAGCCCAATACATAGGTTGAGTATTTAAAGCACAAATCTATTTAAACTCTGTAAAGAAAAACCTCGCCTACCACTAAAAACGCCATTGAATCAAAATTCTGCATTATGATGTTTGTGGTTTAACTTTGGTGTATGAAACCACAAACATCATAAACACCCAAACAACAATAAAAACTTAAAAGAAAAATCACAGTAGGATTAAATAGAAAGAAATCTAAATAACTATGTTAAGGATGTGCATATTTAAGGAACCACAGCAACCATAATTCTACCCATAAGAGTAACTCTGTGGACTACAAAGGAACCAAAGATTCCTCTAAAACTTCACTTAATCTGAGACTGCAGTCACCTCTGTGCTCTCTTACAGTGACACAGCCCTTTCACAAAGAAGGAACATTAACAGCAATGACATTACTCTCTTTTCCAGGAAACAAATTGTATCCTCCAATGGTGAATCTTCCCTGTACCACAGTGCTGGAGTATTGCAGCTGCAGAGCTATTTAACCCAGGTAAAACAGATAGCACAGCTGACAAAAACCATTGCCATTTACATCCTGCCTAGCTGCAACAGCTGGCAAAGGGTGTACATGGCTTAAGGAAACTGTGCCCAGCCTCAGTGTATGATTGTTCTGTGCTTCAGCTTTCAGATTTCCAAGTAGACAGCTCAAAAATAGCTGCAAAACTGGAATATCCTCTTAGAGAAAAATCACATATTATGTAAAAGTTGTGTCTTTTTTTAAAGTAGGAACAACCACACTAGAAAAACAGCATAGGATAACGTACTTGAGCATCCAGGACAGCCAATTGCAAGGAATAAAGTAGATACTTTGCTCAAATGTGACAGAATAACAATATGCTTAAATGATGTACACTTCAGAACAGCAATCACAGTGTATTTAAATACTTTATACAACGCTCAGCAAATGTTTTATAAAACTAAGATAAATTTGAAGAGATTGCCCTGGAAATCTCAAGAGACAAGACTGTCCCGAGACTGGCTATTCTTGCTGCTGTTGCTCTAGCTGAATGAGCTCTAATCTGACACTCAGAGTAACAACCCTGTTAAAGACTAAGACATACATGAAGATAAACATTGTGGAGCAGCTTTCTGCAGCAGCAGCTAACCTAAAGGACTGGTAGCAGAACTAACAAGTGCATGGGATTTGCTACAGACATTTGAAACTCTTCAGCCCTTTACTTACAGAATGCTTTTCATAAAGACTCAGAAATTAGCACTCAATTTCATTCTTCATCTTCTGTGATGATTGTTCAATTCAATACTCACATTCTTCTCTATCTGCAGTCAACTATCAGTGAATTTTGGGACAGATTTTCAGCTAATCAGCTCAATTAATAAGCAGTTAGCATCGCTCAATTAATGCCAACTACATTGTGCCAACATACACCAGATGAGTATATGGCTCTGTCAAATGGCACAACCTCCTCCATAAAACAGAGCAAGGAATTCACTGAGTGGAAGAGAAATTCAACAGCATAAAGCCTATTCATCACTGGAGAACATTTTTTAAAGAATTTGCATCAGGCATTTACACGTTTTAAAATATTCCTTTATTCCAAATGTAAGAAAATAAATTCAAAAACATTTCAGCCCATAGCAAGTTTTCTTCAGCTTCTCTACCTTCTCCCTAACACTTCAGGATACCCTGGATTTGTCATCTACAACACATTCGAAAAGCAGTGATGCCACCTTGCTTTGCAACAGCTTAGTCCTCAGTGTAAAAGCCTACAAAGTTTGTTCACATTTAGTTTCTTCAAAATAATTTTTCCCTTTCTCTGCACCAATAGAAGAGTTCTGGAGGCCCTGAGATGCTAAAACACCCAAAATGCATTCTGTGTCAAGATTGCTTGGCCAAAGTCACTCTGTTTCAATATGGATATAAGATACTTACAAAAAAAGAAAAGTCTTAGAGAAGAGTTGCTCCAAAATGTAAGTTTTCAAGTAAACAAAGCACCCAGATATTTTTAAGAGACTAAATTTAAAATAAGTAATTCGCATGAAATACTAATGTTGCCTTTGTTTCTGTGTGTTTGCAGGCACATGGTACTGACACGTACTGATGTTTTCCATTGAAAAGTCTGATGTTATATGAAAGATACATCCTGACTCTCCCTTTGTGTGCAAATTGGACAAATATGTTTTTCTTGGAGCCACGAACCACAGAAAAAGCCAACCAAAACGAAACAGGATGACTAATGCACTGGTTCTGTTTTCCATCTAACCAACTCAAAAATATGCACTCATTACACATGACACTTTTTTTGCAATATACTGATCTGGGCAAGGCAAAGTTGTTCTTAACAATAAGTGTATTGGCATTGTCACTGACAAAACTCAAAATATTTTGTTTCATCTGAAGGGAGCACAACACTAAGCAACTATGAAACAACATCCTTAAATTGGTGGGATTATAAAGATCTGTGACTCATTGTTCCTGTAAAAAAATATAAAATGCACCATTTGAGGCAAAGAAAGCTAAATTCATAACTGAAGATGCTGCAAGCAAACAAAAATATAGAACTGTGCCTATGTCAGGCACACATATTACAAATATGTTGTGACCAAGAGCCACCAAGTTGCAGTCATCTCCGATATCTACTCTATCTGTACTGTCCAAAGATGCCCACCAACTCACGTCAAAATGTAATTACACAAGATATGGACAAAGCTTGGACTTCACTCTTTTCAGTTCTGTTAAAACCTAACAGAACTGACAATTATCTCAGCTATCCAAAGGCACAGTCTAGCAGTACATTCAAACCCACATTTCCTACCCTTTATGTTGCAGAGGAGCTACTATGCAACATACATATTGCAGTAACAGCCAGTGGTTCCAGTCTGGAATGAACCCTACTGTGAGATACAGCTTATTAAACACAGAGCCAAGAAACTAACATGTCCCATGGCAAGACTTTGTTTTAGTTGTGTAAAGGCAATTCCCACCAACCATTGAATATCTGCTCCTAAAACACATGGAGATGGCTACCTTGAAAAACTGCAGTTTTGAAATAAGTTGGATATTCTTAAAGAAAGTTAGCTAAAACATAGGGGGAGACAGAACCAAAACTAAAATGTAAGACTAAACTGCACAAATCATCCCAATCAAGATTTTTTTTTTGGTTGCTAAGTCATGTAAACACAAACAAGTCCTGTTAGGTGCCTGAATAGATGAATGGTGGCCAAGGATTAGAGTGAAGGGAAGAGAAAGAGAATCTGAGATAAGAACTGAATTTTCAGTGAAATCTCAGTTTTATCTTTCATATCTACTCCTTGCATTAGATGTACATCAGTGACCAAAAATCCCAGTCAAAAAGGATTCAGACATGCAGCTTCCATTTCAATTTACCCCAAAGCTCTGTTTAAATTATATACAGCCCTATAGGAATAGAAGAAAAAAAGCCTCAGCCTTCAAGTTTCATCTTGCCCTTCTTCATCTACTAAATGACAGGATCACGATCCTATCAAATGCCAAACAATTTTTTCCTGAATATTTTTCTGAAGTGTATTGAATCAGTCCAATTGAAGTTATCAGTGGCATTTTACCAATACTAACATCATTTGCAGAAATTAAAAACACCTTGTCATATTGTAGCATCACACCTGCAACTGAAGATTACTCTGAACTTTTTATTCTCAGTGCTTCCTCAAGCATAGAATAAATCCATGTTTTCTTTAGATTGTCTTTAAAAGTGACAGTGTGGCTTCTTGCAAGCAAGTCACCCAGTTTTCCTAACACAAATCAATTACTGTATTTTAATAAATATATCAGAATTCAGCGTTTGGCTTTATAACTTAATGTTTAAGGAGAATTTCTGCGATAGTTTATTTTTCTGTTTGCATATAATTTTTCTCTTTGTAACAGATAACATACCACAGGGGAAGACAGGCATCTGAATACACAGAAACTCAGCACACAAATTCATATTTTATAGACAAAAATAACCTTTCCGCCTAAAAGTGCATCTGTGTGTATTATTACGAAGTCAAGTAAAACAAAGATGTATATACATTTTAAAAGAAATCTGAGCAGAACTCATTTTATTGACTCATATTCCTAATTTTAGTAAAAAACCTAAATTACTCTATTCAGAATTACGTATGTTTATATTCATAAGGGCTAAAAAATATTTAGAGTTATGTTAATACACTACTTCTACTTTTATAGCAAAAGAAATGCTTCCAAAATAAATATTTAACTGAAATCTAGAGTAGCAGAAAACAATAAATCTGCCCACAACTAAGTCAACGTCAAACCAGCATCTCAATGAAATCTAGATCAGAGTAGTCAAGTTTGACATGACATCCAGGGCACACTGCTTCCCAGTCAGTAATCATTCCTGAATGTTTAGCAACTATAGGATAAGTGACCAGTGTTTTTGTTTATTTGTTTAAATAAAGCCAGTCTATTTATAAGTACCATTACTTAAATACATTATTAAGGAAATAAATAACATTTTTGCAGATGCTACTGTAGCTTCATTGCTAGTTTACAGCAAAGCTGAGGTAAGCTGAAGAGAAGTAGTGGCAACAAAACTTACAAGTCACACACACAAAAATCAGTAGCAAGTACCAAAGGCCAACAATAAATAGAATCTAGTTTCTAGTTAATCCACACACCCTTGAAGGGTTTGTGTTTTCAAAAAGTGCCAGAATAAGTGCATCCACAACTGGGTTCATAAAATATCTGATCAGATATTCAGTATCAACTAGGTTTTGAAAACTGTTTTGAGGGGCATGTATCTTTTTTTCAACTCAACCCCTAAACTTTGGGGCTTTTTTTACTACCTTATTGCTATTATTTTTAACACACCTTAGACAAGCTTACTCAAGTGACTGGAAAAAAGCCTGAAGAACTTAAAATTTATCTTTGACTGTCTCTCTTGGGCTTTTTTTAAAAAAAAACCATTATATTTTCAAAAAAAGTTCCAAGTTCAGAGAAATGGGGTTGGCAAACTCTCCTCTAAAGTTGCTCTTTGCATCAGCAGTAGCTTTAGGCAACACAACAGCTTTTCCCACCAAAGCAAAAATGGAGAAAAAAGCCAGAAATTGTCTAGTTTCTTTTCAAGTACACTTCTGTTCTGTAAGCCAACAGTATCATAGGTTTCTGTACTGCTGAGCCCTAATTAAACATAACAAAAAAATTAGTTGCATGTTTTGAATCTCCTTTCGGCAAGTACAATAGTGCAATGTTAATAAAAGAAGTAAATTTAATAAAGAGGAATACTTCATCCAAGGCAGAATAATTAAAAGACACACTGTGCTGTCAGCTAAAGCGCTGGATCCTCCAAGCTCTAATCCGTAAGTTATTTCATGAAAAATACTCAGCATTATGTGAAGATACCGAGAAAGTACTGCAACATAAATTGGACCAAATTTTTTTCTTAGAACAAACTTGATATTTATTTATATCAGTTACACAAACAGTGATTTTAAAATATATACTAGGCATTTTACAGATAAATAATAAAACAAGGTTCTGTCCTAAACAGCTCACAATTTAGGTTACAAAAAAAAGATGTCTCAGAATCAAACACACCCAGCTAGGTCCTGTTCTCAAGAGTTTGTGTCATGGGGGAAAGCAGTAAATGAGTGGATTGAAAGTTAAAACAACACCACTCAATTTCTGGCAGGCACTACCCAACTCTGTCTTTGGGCAACATGAGATAAGACAACTTGTTTAGTTAAGCAGCAGAGGAAGACTTTAATATGAGAGTCATTTCAGGATCCTGTGAAAAGAACTGAATATGGGGAAGATGCAGTTCATTGTTCTTTCTAGTGCAGGCAAATAAAAACAGCAGATAAGAGACAGATAGCAAAAGGCAAGATAACAAGATATGGAGGTTTGGGAATTTATATAGTCCTCTGTTACCTCCTTAAATTCTAGTTTTTCTGGATTAGATGGTATTCAGGACGGGTACCAACCTCCCAAGGTTCAAAACTGGCAAATCTTTGGGGCATACTTTAAACTATGAAGGAAAGAGGGAGATTGGAAGCTGTTATGTAACTCAAATGATCCATCATGTAGTTCCGACATACAAAGTAAGGCAGGAGATGGAGTTCTGAAACAAAAGATGAAGAATAAGAACAGTATTAAGAAAAAGTGTCTATACACAAAAGCAAGGAGAATGGAAAACAAGCAAGAATTAGAAATCATTAAATTATAACACAATGCCTTGAGCAAAAACATCCAAGACCTCTTAGTACACTTTCAAGAAGGGCATGAAAATGTATCACGCATCTTCCCACACCCAACTAAGGTTTATTTTTTTAGATAACATTTAAGGGCTACATGCTAACAGCTGGAATACCATAAACCCACCTAAGAGACAACAATCTTCTGAAGCAAATGACCAATTACAGATGCATGTTCTATACCAATTTTTTTCATCTTCCAACAAGTTAGACCTTGCAAGTTTGGGGAAGGGGATGTTAAATCCAGAAATACATATGCCTACACTACTTTACATCTGCAAAACAGGAAAAACCGCCAGGTGAACAAGCACATTAAACATCTTCTAAAACCTACTGGTTTTGTGATGATACCATACTCTAAAAACTTGAGTCATAATTTGCAGCATTACTGTGAATCAAGTAAAAAGCATTACTTCTACTGATAGTCAGAATCTAGTGTGGAACAGTTCATTCAAAATCACTCCGAAACCAGGCTGTACCGTTCCTGATCTCATATACAGTCCAGTGACATTTTATTCATCAAATTACATCATAGAGCATTATGAAGCATATCTATGCCTTATATTCTATATACATAACTTTGTTTTACAAGAGACAAGTCTTTAGAGTGCCAGATACAAAGTACAAAATCAGGAAGTCTAGGTCTCTGCTCCTTTGACCACAGATGAGATTCAGAAACAGATACAGTACAATATCTCCTCACAGATCACAACTTTCATTCAATCAGGATGCCAAGAAGTCTGCTGCCAAGTAGGTCATGCATGTTTTTAAGTACTCTTCATCGCCTATCTTAGTAAGGGACAAAATAGTCCAACTTCAAAGTTATAAATCCTTCAATAAGAGTAAGATTTATAACCCTCAGCAACTGCTTGCAGCTGGACATAGACCCAAACAAATAAAGCACTTTCTGGAAAAGGTTTCTTTACACATTTCTAGCTGCCATATTTTCTACATCCTAATTATATCTTAATATATCATACTCCTAATATATATCTTACTCCTTCTGCTAAAGAATTAGAATAGCTTTCAGAGGAGTATATCTTTTTATCCTGTGACTTTCCTGAACAATCCAACTCCCACTTTGAATTGGAATATGGACATGGACATAATCCGTAAACTGAAGTCAGTTACTGTAGCCATATGTTGCTCCATATGTAAAACAAGACTAATCCCACGTTTCCCAAAATCTTAAGTAGCATAGTTAATGTCTGTAGTGTACAAATGTATAGAAGCAAAAAATGCTGCTTATGCTTGCCAATGGCAAAAGGGGAACATAGCAGAACCTCTCACAGTTCCTGGATCTCTGAACAAAAACTACAATACTGTTTTCCTTAATTTGGTTGTTAGAGAATTAGAGATCCTCCTCACAAAGTTTTAAGTAAACAGTGAATTTTGACCAAAGGTAGCTTTTTGACAAATCATCACATGAGAAAAATGCCCCACAAATTTTATGAAGTTTAGAGATCAAAAATAAAGGAAAGTAAATTAGAGAATGTGCTGATAAAGCTGCTTGGATAAAGAATAAACAATAACATAACCTGGAAAAAATGAAAAAATTTCTAAGCTACTTGAGTGTGAATTTTCAACCTGTTCTGTTCCCACCATCTAACAAGCATTCCAAAAAATACAGATGTACAGGTGAAACTATTTAAACAACTCTTGCAGCACAACTAGCTTTCAAAACTAGCTAGAAGACACAAGATGATACGGAGAGTAAGTTCTGCATTTTAGTGAGATAGACTGAATCATGCAAAAAGTCTTTTCATCTCTGAACTATGAAATATGCACAATGAGAAAAACCTTTGTGAAATTAAATATTTCAAAAGACAAAAGTGATTAAGTTATGTCACAGCCCATTTAAAAGCCTTTAACTCTTAGATAACAGGCAAGACAGTACCACATACAAAGGCACCTCTTCTACAAATGTGTCATTCCCCTGTAAAATGAGTCCCAGAAAGTACAACACAGGCATACAGCTCAGCCCCATCCTTTGTGAAAAGATTCCATTACAAGCAGTAATCATTATTGAACCTTTTCATCCAGATATAATTTCTTACATGTTACAACAAGTTTCACACGCATTGTGAATTTCAGCCAAGGTTGATGAAGTTCAATAACTTGGCTAACCAACCATGTGTACTACTCATTACAGATGTAATAAATAGATTCATCAAAATGGACATGAAAAAGCAGTATTAACATCTGACACCATTTTCAGCTTACTCAATGAGAAAAATAAATTACACAAGCCCAAGAGAACTTTTTAATATTTACAATATGTAAGGAGTAGACAGTTGGAGCCTATACATAAAGCAGAGCAATATCAGTATTCCACAATATTAAGCCAGAGTTAAAACAGTGATGGCACTCATGGAAAACTTAATCACTATGACCTACCATAAATTTTCAGAATACAGTACTGTAATTTATAGAGAACTCTCTTCTATTAACATTATTCAAAGTTTGAAAGTTTTTAGTAGTTTTTTAGTCATTCAAAATATATCAGTACTGACTGACAGCTACTAACATCCTGCAACAGAATGAGTTAAAAGTTCCACCCCATAGGCACAGTGCCCTGCATAAACTGTGCTTTTCTATACCAATTATCCAGATAATGCACCAAAAATACACTTCCTGCAAGACCCAGGCTCTCCTGGAAAAGCAGTGTACTCCCATTCCCCAAGAACACTGGTACACCCAAATTCAAGCCTGCTATGAAGTTTTGGACTTCCACAAAGAAAATACCTGAAAAAAAAATCAGCAAAGTGTAAGTTTCTTTTTTAATGTGTGCTTAAGTAAACAACAAAAATTTTATACAGGCACCAACACTTTCATGGTAGGGCTACTCATGTGATTTAAGATCATCCATGTCACTTTGGTCCACAGCACCTAGATGACAGAACTTTAAAAATTCAGCCTTTAATTTTTCAGCATTACTTTATCCATGAATTCTTCATTAAGCAAGCAGTTTTCCTCAAGAGAATGAGTAAGTCTGTTGAAGACAGTAACAACATGAAACTAAAATACATAGCTGCATACAGAATACCAAACTGTATTAGGCTGAAGGATGATTATTTTTTACCCTCACTCTCCCAACCCAACCACATTTTAAGAGGGCTTAAAACCAAACCTTCATCGCCACTGTTTTGCTGGCAAAGGATGGCAAGAAACCAGTCCCTAAACAACACAACTGTGCTGGCAGAAGACCCTGTTGTAAAAGCTACATCTGCAAAATGATGTTTTTATTGGGTAATTTATTTTTCTCTTGAGAGGCTATTTTATTCCACCAGGGCAAAGCATACACACACTGGTTGCAACCAGGCCAGCCGTTTTTTTCTGTTAATATACTGTGCTGCTTATAGTAGTGAAACATGTGATACAAGGAACCTAGAATTCACACACACAAAAAAGATACACACCAAGGAACAACTCTTTCATGCTTTTAAAAGCCCAATAAATACAAAAGTATCCCACGAAAACGATCTCAGGGACAGCTAGGACTTGGCCAAGAAAAATAATCCAAGGTTATATATTGCTGATCTTTCTGTCTGCTTCACAATAAGCTTTGAACCCAAAGCTCCATAAATAATACCCACTTCAGTTCTCCACATGTGAAACACTTCCAGCATGAAAACATACAACCATGAAAAGGCTGCAATAGTTTGTTATCCACAAGTTATGCTGGTTTACTGAGAACGTAAGATGCATCTTCTGCAACATCGAGCTACAGCAGAATTACGTACAGAACTTCTTCATAAAAATAGGCAGAAGTTTCAACTTATTAATTCAAAAGAATTCATGCATTTATGAAAACTAATTTTGATTCAAACAACAAACTCATTTCACTAAATTGGGGAAAATATCTAAATAGTAGGAAAAGGCCATTTAAGAAGTGTTGTCACAAGCTTACTCCCTCATGTCGTATCCTTTTTTTCTGCCCTCAAAAAAAAAGGAAAGTAAACACCTTGCTGCTTATTCATCATAATAAAACATACAAAAAAAGAAGTTTATACTTAGAAATCTTTGCAACAAGTTAACACATTAATAGAATTGATAAAAATAACAATACAGACCAAAACCAGACAGATGTATTTTCTCTTAAGGATTATTTTTTCCAAAACAAACTATCCAACAAAAACATGCTGATTTTTTCAAGACTGACAAAATTCAGGTGCTACATAAGAGAAATTACAAAACCGTACAAGAAATCAAAGTGAATCTAGCAGCTCCTTTGTAGAAGTTCTGCCAGTTGTATGACCTTTAAATACTATTTCATCTAGAAACAGACAAGAGAAATTAGAAAATAAACTTTGTGCTTTCAAAGAGAAATGTGCACATTTTTCAAGGAAAATTTGCAATCTAGCTCAATAACAGAGCTGAACAATTCCTTACTGACAGATTCAGACAAACATCTGTGGGCTTAGACCACCAAATTCCATGCAGCACAGTGAAAGACAATGAACATATTTAAGACAGTCAGGCTAATACTATTAAAATGAGAGTCCTCCATGGTATTTGTAAGGGTCTGTTTTATTCCTCCCATATGATCTGAGTTTGACTTAAATGAGACCATTCACTGGTCTAATTAGAATTCAGCAAATGTTACCTTCTTTGTGAAGGCCAATAAAGCCAGTCTCAGTAAAAATGCTGTCACCCACAAATAATCTCAGTAACTTCTGCAACTGCAATGGTTTCCCATATTCACAAAATTCTCCTCTCTGCAGGTACAGAGCACCCAATTTTTGATTTCTTACAAAGTAACTGTGTTCTTTTCCATCATACTTTTCCTGTCTCTCCAATGCCAATAGATTTTGGGCACAGTGGCCAGCACCTATTAAGAGACCTTAAATGATCTTCACAAGAAATTTAGGTAAACTTTAAAAGTTTAATTTTGCTCCTCATATGGGTAGTAGCTTAAATAGCTATTAATCAATTAGCTAATTACTTAATTGGGATAAGAAATACAACAAAGGTTAACCACACCTGCCTCTATCAAGACTCTGAAGGTAGACTCAGCTTTTTAATTACAAGAAAGATTCTGAGCAATACTAATATAGGAAGTGTTCAAATACTACTACACAACACACAGAAACAATAGTTCAGAAATCAGGAATTCAGAAATTCTGAAGCTATGCAGTGTGTCACTTCCCCAATAAAACAAACTTTCATTAGCTTCTGCCAGTATGAAATGCAAAAGCACATAGTCAAAGCACAGCAGTCTGGCCACGTGTATTGTACAGGTTTGCTTATTTTTTATACCCCTTTGATAAACAGAAAAAAAGTAATAAGCTACTGAAAATAACTTTTTTAATACAATAAAATGATGACAAACAAATCTCTTGGGATCTTTCACAATTAATGTAAGCACTGTATGTTTACTGAAAAGAGAGATTCCTAGCTTTCCAATAGCTTGAAGTTCTATTTCCATCCTGACAGTATCAGATCTTAGATGCTATTGGTCCCAGAATTAACAGTTACTCTCAAATCCCAGACCACTAAAACTTTACTAGTTTTTTTCCAGTAAGGAAGACAGAAAAGTTTCTAGTATTTTGGGAATGCAATGATTTAAGAGGAATAGCCATTCTACATTGCTCACAGACGTAAAGTGGTCAAATAACATCCCATATGAGAGAGATTTCTAAATTAGGTGCAGGTGATACAGTGAAAGGCACATGATAAATTGCAGAGCTATGTAATTTGTATTTATCACAAAAGCACCACCATGTGTGAACAAAATCTAGTCATGTACATGTTACCATGATGATTAATACTAAGTAAATTATCAAGTTACCCATTGTCAAAATGTTACCTTCTACAGTTTCACAATGTTCAGTTATGTTTGTGTATATGTACAAACCCTCACTGCAAATAACTATGACATTTGATACTGAGAATACAGCTCATTAAATACACAATGCATTTCAAAAGCTGCATAGGCTCTATTCTGAAAGTTGAGCCCAAAGCAGTTTTAGCTCTAAGTCTCTTCCACTGATTTCATATACCTGATCCTCAAGTACTGGCAACATTTGTTTAAAGGGAGGCAAATCAGCCATGGGCGTAGCATAAATCAATTCAAAAAGAAAGAATGAAGAATATAACTGCTAACTGTATTTTAGTAGTTAAGAAAAAAAGTAGGTTGCTTTGCATTTCCTTTAGTTGTAAAAAGACCTTTCAATAAAACCTGTCGTCTTCTGCTGAAATTTACTAGTCATTTTTAGCTGTAACTTAACCAGACTTCTGGAGTTGAAAAGTGATGTGCTACAACCTAACTTGCATAAGCTTTGCAATAACTAGTTTTTATTATTAACTATTTCAAGCTAGCTTTCTACACTTAAAATATAATACACCAATAGTATCATCAGGAGAAAAAGCAGCTATGAGAGAAAGGAATAAACCAGAAAAACTTCTGTTAATTAAAGGGCCAGTTATTTAAACAACTTTTTAAATCATAAAGCAGATGTTTAATTGTGATAAATTATAAGCACATTTCCCAACCTTTTGCATTGATATGACAAAAGTTGCTAATACTTAAGTTCTGTACAAGAAATGAAATAAATATGATAACTTCTCACACCAAAAGTTCATGCAGACCAAAAGCTCACCAGAGCAGTGACTTGTCTTAAGTACTGATGAACAATATCTAATCTTTTCTCCTGGCTAAGGCCTCTTCATTTCATAGCAATAGAAGTGTCAGAAAAAAGGTAATTCCATTTAACCTAACATTAACCAACAATTCTTTTGAAGAAATAATCTAAAACATTTCCACAATTATGAAGTTGCATGCTTTACTCTGGTAAAACATAATCAAAAAAAGCAATATAGGAAACCACATTATGACTGAAGCTTCTGGGTTTTCTTCACCACTTGAAAAAAAATAAAGCTGCTCAAAGCCAAAAGTGGTTTTCATTTTCTTGAGCTAATTTGTGCTTATTCTGGGCATTCCTTACAAAAACAATTAACAGACTTCTTTTGACCTTCATACAGCAGAAAAATTACAATTGCAGTTTGAGCAATGGTTTGGTTGTGATTGTCAATACAGTTTTGTGATAAAATCTTGGAGAAGCATGAAGTAAACCCCTGCTTTGTGGAATCTGCCTTATTGAACAGAACATACACATTTTGCCCTTTCATAATATACTGCAAAATTACTTACATTTCGCTACTCATGCATACTCTAGCAGTCACAATAGGTCAGATGCAACTGCACCAGATACAGAAAACAGAACATGTAATTTCAAGGTCATATAGCTATACAAATTTGTATAAATATTGCTATATATTTTTAAAGTCATAGAAAAAAATCACATTGGCTACACAACTGTCTCCCTGATATTAAAACCATAAAAAATATTCTTTAAAAAAAATAAATGTTTTATTTGAGGAGATTGCTTACAGATGCAGTTGAAAACACTGCATCTTTTTATAAAATTACACCTAGAAGAACAGCTGGCATGCTTTTAAAAATTTCAGACCCTAGCCTTAATAATTAAGAACACAAACAACAAAATTACAGGAGCATTTACCAGAAACAGGAAAAAGCACCAGGTCGCTTTTGTCTAGTATTTTCAAAGAGCAACACGGCCCTCTAGTGGAAAAATTAGAAAATACTACTTTAGTCATACAAGCAGCACACTAAGGAAGTATCTTCTCTGTAACCTACTGATGTTGTGACCTTCAAAAAAAACCCCAACGCACACATAAAACTGCCCACTATCTTTAATTCCTCACAGTGGAGTAAGTCCTGTTGACTGTAAGAAAACAAACTGACAATTGACACCGCTCATGTTTAAATGCACATAGAACAATGAGTTTTTAAAACTAGGACTGACACAACAAGACTAAACTGTTCAGTAAGTCAGTCTTACCTCTTTTTACTACACCAGCTTTACTGTGACCAAAAGTTACCTTAGCTACTAATGTGATACTCAGACTAAAATTTTTATTAAGCTGAAAAACTAGGTAATAAAAAAATCCAAAGAATATTTGGACTGCGCTGTTTATAAATCTAATTTTTAGTACATTTTTTCCCCATACTTTTTGCAGCAATTTTAAGGACTTAGTTAAGAAAGTGGGTATGTAATCCAGAAAATTCTTACAGGCCATATTTCTAATTAGTAACGAAAAGAAGAACCACAGAGCAGACAGTCTCTTCATTTCACAGACATGTTAAGAGAAGTTAATGACAATGAAGAAACATTTGAGAAGCCAGTGTGATACCACTAATCCTCTATCACTGCTGAAGTCATCCAAAGTACTCCCTCAGTACTTATGCAAGCACCTCTATTTTTCAGAAGATGGAGATTTTTCAACAGTAAGAACAAAAAAAATTGATGGTTCTGGCAAGATACATTGGATTCCCTGTATTAGATTCACAAATCCTGCTAATTAATGTACAATTCCATCTTTGTTGATCTGTTTTTAATTTTGCTATCTAAATGCAATGTATATGGAATAATAAAAAAACTTTATCTTGAGCATCCAGCAATGCAGTAGTTAAACATAAAACATTTTTCTGCATTTTGATAGTCTACCAAATTACACCTTGTTCTTTGTTCTACCCATCTGAAAATGAAAAATTTCTCAAGCAAATGTACAGATACCCTAAAGTTAGCTTCAAATACACCATTGAAACTAACTTTGACAACAATAAAAGGGTAAGTGACTTTTTTTCACATTAAATGCAAATGCTGAACAAGTAATCCATTCTTTTTCAATCACTTTCTAATTAATGGACAGCACTACCTCCTTGGAAATATTTACACTTACCTCTTAAATAAAGTATATTAGTGTTCTGAAAACACAGTAATTGTTTATTTCTCCCTATACTCAGGGAGGGAAATACTAGCTCCAGAATATAGAGAGATTAAAAGGAGTATCTACAACACAAAGTGGAGCACAGCACTGAAATCTTAAAATACTGATAAGTAAGATCCAAAACTGGTAGACTCCACTTGAGCTACCTAATTAATAGCTAATTTCCCCCACGTGGGAAATTAGGAGTCCCAAAGAATTGTGCAGACATACTAAAGCTCACAGGGATCTCTATATTGCAATCTATTACATGACACTGTTCAAAGCAATTTGCCAAGAATCACAAAGCATGGCTAAGAGTTAAGCTAAGACTGATACATTTTAAAGACTTGGACAACAGAGTTCAAAGAAAACTTCAGATTCTGCCAATTATGTCCAAATTACTTGGACAAGAACACTAACAGCCAACCCCAAAGGGGGAGTGTTCCCTTCACACAACACTGAAGAGTTTGAACCTTGCTTTTTCCATCAAACAGGTCAATCAGAAGTCACAACAAGCACAAGCCCAGCTTAGATTACATCCTCCTCAGAAGCCCTTTATAGCTAGGAAAAAAGACCATAGATTACACAAGATGCATAAACCCTAGAACTGCTCTCTCCTTAATCCATGCTCCATGACAACTGGTTAGTATCAGACAAAGCCTAGAACTATAGCAATGTTAAACATAACATGGTATGCAAGAGTTTTGAGTTATACAGGCCATAACATCACCTTAATCACATATTTGCTACATCACCTTCACAGTTTTGGACTCCTCCTGTCCTAACCTCATATAGCAGCACAAGCCCGAGTCTTACTTCACTAATGCTGCCACTCTTCTTGGTGTGCCTTCACCTACTAATAGAAATTAAGAAAGTATGTATGCGTATGTGTGCACATGTATCTGTGCATATATGTCACAAGCAAAGAAGCTTCGGTGCAAGGATACGCTCACTTACTTGTGATCAATCTAGATTATAAACTAAAGGAGAAACAGGAGAAAAAAAAAATTGTCAAAAGCATCAGACCTCTTAGATTAATCTTTTGCCATATGAAACACTTTCAGCTCATTCAGCAAGTCTGAACAGTAGCTCTTCTCCTGCTGAAGGGATCTGCCCAAGTAATTCTTAAACGTTCTGAGACTACACTATTGCATACAAAGCAAATTCTACTGCTGGATGCAATGTAAAGACACGATGTACCAGGAATCTGGCATGTAAACCTTACTAGAAAACACAAATTCCTTATTGAGACAGATAAGCACAACACTTGCTGCCCTAACTGCAATACCAATCTGTAGCAGCATATCATGCAGTGACAGCAGGACATGTGCTGTTAATGCTTAAATTGCAAGCCACAATAAAGCTCTAAGTTCTTCACCTGACTCCTGTGGGATAACACTCCCTTAAATAATTAAGAGGTAAAGTACAAGAGAATTTAGATTGGTAAGTCCTGCTATTAACCCATTTTCCAGACGTCTCCAAGGTTTTCCAATGTCCTCATAAATGCATTTAAGTCAAGATATTGCACTAAAAAAAACAAAACACCAAATAATTTGCATAATAACTCCTTAAATATTGGTATAATCCCACCATAAAGAAAAAAGGCAAACCACAAAAGGGAAAAGATTAACAGTAGATCCCCTTATTACCAAAAAAAGTTCAAATCTAACACCAAACCACATCAGTGTTTTAATATTTGTGGCTCCTCCACAAATTTAAGACACAGAAAGACATAGCCTGTACAGGTTGCTGAGTGAAACTTCAAACAGCCTAGCACACTAAGTTGGAGAAGTAACCGCGTCTTCTGAGAAGAAAGGCAAAAGCCCCTAAGCACCAAAGCTTCATTATAAAATGAAACAAAAGCAGATAATTAGAATCTTTCGTTCACCTGCTATAGAAGTAATACCATGTAACAGATACCTAAACAAGCTAAGTGTCTAAAAGGATTTATGAACCTGCTAGAAAGTAAAACTAACAGGGATTTCAGAAGGTCATAAACATAATTTTTTGCCCTAAAGGAGCATCGAATGCAACATTCTGACACAAGTTCATCATCAAGTTGATTTGAAGATACCTTCAGAGATAAAGATCCTACAGCGTCCTTGGAAAATCTTAACCTGAGTTTACTTTTTGCCATTAGATTTTCTGAATACTTTACCCAAACTCCCCTGCAGCCATACAAACCTTACTCCTTGTCCTAGCCACCAAGATCATAAAAAAGAAACTTCCCCTTCCCTTTCACAGCCATGCTTTGTATATTTACATAATATAAAATGCCTCTTATCAATATTTTTCTTGACAAAAATCAATTGTTTCTGAACTTGATGTCTTTCCCATGGCTCTCCTCTAAGCTCCAGACTCTCCAACTTTTTTTTTAAAGCAGCACACAAATCTGAACAAAGTTCTCTGACTGGAGGTTTTATATGGATATAATGTAAACCAAATTTGAATATCAAAAGTATGCAGATATTTAAACAATAACTCATCATGCCAAAGTAGCCTGTAAGATAAAGATTATCATATTTTACCTTATGTGTAATGTTAACTTACCTATTCCTGAATTTGCTCCCGTGATTATAACCACTTTTCCACTCAAGTCACGACCCTGGAGTATTTCCATTGCAGTACTGTTTCCATCATATTTTTGTCTAGTAGTAGGTTTTACTGGAGTATCTTCAACTGTAAAGGCCAGTCTTGGGTCAAGATAGGTAGTCCTTTTGTTTATATGGCTGCAAAAAACCACAAAAATTCAACTGCTTTGATCCTTCTGTAGTCTACATTTAGATTTTAAATGTAATTCAATCACTGTTGTGTATAATTCTAGTGGATTATTTAAATTAAAAAAAACAGTATTTTTTTTCTATTTTGTTAAAATTATCCCAATTACTTTCTTTATCAATCCTTTTTCCAACTGTGACAGCACCCACTAATAATGGTATTCACACACTTCACAATGCCATTTTGACGTCACAGGAACCCCTGACGTAGAAAGCAGAACTTTGTCAAGGGGAAAAAAAAAAATCACATTGTATTAGGGAAGATCATGTTCTTTTAGCAGCTCTATAAAACGGGCCTACACTATGCCCTTGAAACAATGTAGCAATGAGAAATGTATCTCAGGACGTTTTTCTCAAACAATTGAAAAAAAAAAACGCTTCACGTCAGCTCAGGGGATGGCACAATTTGACTCAGGTTCAGTTTTCTTCAGACAATTATCAGAAAGAGACACTAAGCAACAAATTTCAGCCTTCAACCATTAACTATAGGACAGAGAGTCAACACTTATATTTTAGCCTTTGAATATTCTTTATTCTGCCAAGTCAGTTTAAGATAACTACCTGATTTTGATCCTGCCATTGAAAAGATACAAAAGGAAACATTCCCAGAAATATCTTTCTGCTTCTGTGAACTGTCTCCTCCCTTACCTTTCAAAAAATCTTTGCTAGCTCAACCCCTGTGCTCTTTTGTTTCTGTGCTTTAGATTGCAAGCGTGTCAGAGCTGCAGCAATCTTATTCTCATCTTGTATGTTTAAAGCACTACTGCAATGTTAACAATCACCCCTGAAGTTCTGGATATGTTTTTAAAGTTTATGTACAGTTTAACCATAAAGGTCTACAAACAAAATAAGCCTACATAAACACTGCCTGAGGGCCAGCTCACGTTATGAGATGTGGATATATGAGTCACTTCAATCTGGCACCCAAGCTAGTATTTCTGTGCACGTGGAAGAATTCAGAAAACCACAAGTGGGTGTTCAGACACTGCTACAACTGCAATACCTGCATGTGCATTCTGAAGTTCTGCTTAGTAATTTCTTTGTTTTCCCAGCTGATACTGTCACAGTATCCTAACTCAGAAAGGCTATCCAACATGAAACATAGTTGTCCTACTTGTCCATATTCTATAGTTTACTTACTCTACAAAATAGACTTGTCCATTTTCATCAGTCTCCTGCTCCCATCCATATGGCAGGCCTAGGAAAAACACAAAACATCATATTTGTGCAGGCATTAGAGTACACTCAGATTTGAGGTTTAAATGATTTCTGACAGACAGACGTGGCAAAATTCTGCGTTATTTCTGCAGGCAACGCAGCCACATGCTGCACCTGAATACTGGAACTTGAAAGAAGGATTGCTTCCTTAATTACACTCAATTGCTTTCTAATAAAAGTACAATATATGGGAGAACTGGCACAACTGTAATGACTAGTATATTAAGGATAATCTAAAAATTCTTTATAATTTCATGTTATAGCACAAACCAGCAAAATGCAACCATGCTTCCTAGCACATCCACGTCTATACTGCACACAGTTTAGTATCTATCCCTGACAAAGTAAATTGCAAAAACACTGAACTAAATGTAGGAAAAGTTACATGCAACATGTACCAGAAGTTGGAAGATGAGAACCCTCAAGTGGGTGTGGATACAGACAAAAACAAAAATGACAAAACTTCACAAAATAAATTATTATATAAGACCCTATGAATGTACTTAAGAGATAGCATTCCCAGTATTTCTAATAAGCTGAAAAGTATTCAATTATCACTCAATCAGCTCAAAATCTACTGAAAACATTCCAGTTAGTTTTAGTCAGATTACCAATGTCACAAGAAATTTGGCTTGTCAACAGTACAACATCCCCAAGTACACCATATAGAAGCTTCTGGAAAGATCTAATTTACGACACTGATCCTAGGACCTTAAGAAGTCATATACCTTTGGAAGTGTCCTGCAACACTGGCTGTCTTCTGCTCTGGCACAAATATTCAACTGAGTTAGGGAAAACAAATAAAACAAAAACTAACAGGACTTCTTCTGTGCCAGGGATATTCTTTGAAAAATATAATCCAACTATAAATGTTATCAGGTGGACATCAGGAGATCAAAGGCTCGAATTCTCTAATTGGCTTCCGAATACATGCTTAACAAGCTACAGTACAACCCCTTCATGCAGGAATTAGTACTTTGCCTTTATGGAGGAACACACGAAAGCCATAAAACTGCAAAGTGATCACTGTACACAGACACGATCACATAGGTAAAACCCCACTGAAATCAGCTGTATTTTGCAAGCTCAGTCTGTCCAGGTGACTAGCATCAACTAGAAGATCAACATGAGAGGGAGTTCCTGCACAACCTCCAACTGATTTGTAACATAATTTCAGTTTAACACAAACCTCCTGCAACACGTTTCCTCTTCCCAGACTTAGGATGTTCCCACTGTGTTTTTTCTTCTAGGTGGCTGGAAGGAAAGAAAAGTTTAAGATTTAAAAAGATTGCCTAATAATTTTTCTAGTGTAATTCAAAGGGTTTTTTCATATAGTAAATACAGTTTAACTACTTTTTTTAAATGCAGTTCTGAACATGGTTTGTCTTCCACAAAAAAGAAACATGTCAATCCCTCATTTAAGAAAGGTCAAAACTGCTGTTAGAAGTTATCAGGCTTCCATATTGCCACAGTTCTGAAGGAGAAGCCTATAATATTTCAAATAAATGTTTGACTTTCAATCTAAATAATAACCAAGTTTTTTATATTGAGTCAGACGGGGATTACTTCAAAGAGTGTCCAAATAAGACAGCTGCCCAAGTACGAAATAAAGACTGACAGCATTATTGAATAACACACACAAATCATCACTAAACTACGGATCTAGTACCAACAGCAATTTACACAACGTAAGTGTTTCCTTCTTATAACAACCACAGTTAGCCCACAGTCACAGCACACTGTATTGCAAGCACAGCTGGTGGTCTGAGATTAAATACATGTGTGACCTGCAGTAGCTCTTGAAGTTCCCACACTCATACACTAAAGATGTAAGATCCTTCATTACTCTGATGTGAGATACAGAACCAAACTACCATAGCCTGACACACAAACGCATGCCTGCCAAGCTCCCTGAACTGACTGTGTACATTCCTGAGTCATCACAAAGAACTTCAAAAGTCTTAAACCAAAGTAACCTTATGCCAGCTAAGTTAAAGTTCATATTGCTGATGAGGTTTAAAAACAAATTTCCAGAATATGCAGAGGTGTCACAGATATAGCTTATATTACAGGTAGTAGCTGTGTAACACCATGTCAATTACTTCAGACACACCGGGCAAGATGTATTAATACCATGTCATTAAACTAAACTGAATCAGTGAAGTTTCACAACAGTTACAAACCAGACCCACTGAACTGTTTGTGTGACAATCACAGTCAGCAACATCTTATTACTTTGCAGGTTTGTTACTTTCACCCAGTGATTCCTTTCCGCAAGGGCTTTTGAAGTCAGCTGAAATAGACAGCAGCTTGACCTAAGAAAACAAACACCTAGAAAGGATTTGCAGTGTTTACAAAGGGAGTGGGGATAAACTAAAGCATTTTGTGCAGTGTCTGTAAAGCAGAACTTGGGAGGGAGATGACAGCTCACTTCAGGTGGGAATGCACTGTCCTGCCCCCCCTTCCTGTAGGAGGGAATAAATCCTGCAGCTTTACACAGACTGGAACAGCACAGCCACAGAAACCAGGAGAGAGGAAAGCTGTAGGAACACCCATTGCAGTGAGTTAGTGCCAGTGCACCGCCAGTGCAGCCCTTCCCGGAGCGGCACAGGCAGATGGTGCCAAACGCAGGTTTCTCTCTCTTGTCAAAGCTGTGGTTCACTGAGGAGCTGAGGGGGAGCGCTCACAGCTTTTAACTTCCACCATACCCGCTCCTCCTGCTCCTGCGGGGAGCACAACCCACGCTGTGTGCGATGCCGTGTGCGGCTCGGCTGCCCGCACGGGCGGGACCGCCCGCAGGTGCCCGCAACACCTGTGCCGGCCCCGGGAGCGCCCGGGGCTGCTCCAGCACCAGGCGGGAGGCGGCAGGGACCGGGGCTCAGCACCGCCCCGACCCGCCCGCCCG